>VWZX01003966.1:5170545-5203049 GCA_013399015.1 Galbula dea
GGGGGGGGGGTGTCTCCCGTTTCCGTCAGGGCTCAGGCCGCGTTTCCCCCGCCGGTCCTCGGAGCGTGGGTCGGCGTGGAGGCGCTGGCAAACAGCTCGGCGCCAGCCCTTTCCAACCGTTCTCGCGTTGCCAGCCGCCCCCCGCGTGTCCCCGTAGCCGTTACCCGCAGCCCCCCGCGTAAGAGCCCTTGGGGCATTGTGTCTCGGTCTGCATCCTCCTCTGGGCGGGAGGAGGTCGGGCGGCAGTCCAAGGAAGGCAGCAGGGCGTGAGGACAAGAGAGTTGGAGAGCGGGCTGGAAGCCGTTAGGTCAAATGCTAACCTCTCCTTAAGGCCCGAAGTTATCTGCATCGGCGTTGTGAAGCTAGAAAGAGAGAAAAGAGCCTCTGCCGTAGCTGTCTGCTTGCTTGGGTGCCTCTTGGCCTAGCTCTTGGAGCGTTTTCTTGACAGGAGTGACTAACCTGCAGTTTTCCGCTTTGATTTAGAAAGAAATCAGTGCTTGTGCTCACTGTAGCTGCTGAGCTTTAGTGTAAAGGTAAGGTCCAGTGATTAATACTGTGCTTTAATGCTTGGTAGTGCCAAACCTGTCTTTGCTGTCCCCCTTGTCGTCACCACAGGGCAGCTGGTGTCAGTGAACTGCCACTACGGGGAAAGTGGTGTTAGACAGAGTTTTGCTGTGGAAGAGTTTGGCATCACTCACTCACTGGGTGGTTGCTTGTAGTTTTACTGCGAAACCTGATATTTCATTATTGTGCTCATTTTGAGATGATAGAGCTGATTTAAGGAAATTAATCAATATTTTACTCACGGAAAGGTTTATTCTTGGCACCGGGTGTGCAGGGGATATCTCCACCAAAATACGCACACCTTGCCTCCTGAGCCGTGCTCTATTTATGCTACAAAGTGTAACATATGCAACAGGCTACCATCTACAAGGTATTTTAGGTTACAATTGAAACTATCAACGTATCTATAAAGTATTACATAAGCAACAGGCTACCATCTGCAAAGTATTTCAGGTGTACAATTGAAACCATCAACGCAGCTGCAAAGTGTTACAGGAAACTATCAACGTATCTACAAAGTATTACATAAGCAACAGGCTACCATCTACAAAGTATTTAAAACTATCAACATATTACATAAGCGACAGGAAAGTATTTCAGGTGTACAATTGAAATTATCAACGCAGCTGCAAACTATTACATATGCAATAGGCTATCATATACACCACCCCCTAGGTCCCCCTTTGTTATACACCAACCCCCTCCAGTCCATCTTTTGTATTTGGGAGTTGATGCCAGATTGAAGATCCAGATTGAAGATCGGTTCCAGCGGATCTTTGGTTTTCTTTTGTGTTGTACTCCACACCCAGACGGTTCCACTATCTAGTAAGTTGTCCCATCGTCCAGTCTGGTGCTTCTATTCAATTTCTTTGTCTCTGTTCAATCTTTATCTCTGCAGTTTCTTTTGTGTTGTTCCCCATACCTAGATTGTCCCATGATCCAGTCTTCAGCCATTCTCTGCAAATATTCAAAGTTAGTTTCCCCCTTAATCTGAGCTGCCTTCCTACTGCGGTGACCACTTTTAGTTTCCCTTCAGTAACTACAGGGGTAGAAGTATCTGAAACACAGCTATTCAGAGGCAGTGCTTGTTCTCAGACTGTTCTGAGAAGTTCTGTGTCTGCTGGAAAGAAAAAGTATTTGGTTTGCCTTAGTTTATTTATGTAAATAAGGTATTGTTCATAACATAGGAAAGGAAAATCTTGGCTAGCAAGTTCCGTGTTCGTGCAGTACTTACAACCCCTATGCCATCCCCTCTGGTTTTCAGTTTAACATTGCACAAAAAGGAAGTGAAATCTTTGCTCCTTTAAGATTTTCTGGCATAGTACTTTGCAACTGACTATTACAGTCCAGTGCTTCTGTTGAGTTTCCAAGTTAATGTCTTAATTTCCCCTCTCACCAATGGGTGTGTGCCACTCTGTTGATTTTCATAGTAATATTCCGGAAGTGAGTTGCTTTCGTTGTAAATGATCTGTACGGAGACCTTTATGGACAAGCATGTTGATATACTAGTAAATGTGGCACATGTAGAGATCTCCTTAAATCTCTGCTACTTGACTGACGTGTATCTTGGTTACTAGAAAAGCTGTGGACATTTTGAGCGTTGGCACGTAGGAGTTAGTTAGGAAGAGTAAGGTGTTGGATTTTGTTGGGCAGCTCGTATTGAGATTTGTTTCGCTGGGCCAGTGAAGCGCTTTATGAACGCGCGACTTGAATAGAACGTGCCCTCTTGCTGTCTGCCAGCGAGCTCGCCGTTAAAGCCCCCGCCGAGGGGATGCGCACCACCCCCCACACCCCNACCCTGCCCCTGAGTGACAGAGTGGCTCTGGGAGGCTGGCTCAGCTCCGCCGCATCCTGCGGGCTTTGTTGGGGCCGGGAAGCCATGTTGGGCTCCGTCGGTGTGGCATGGAACGGCATGGCCTGTCCGCCGGGGAGCGCGCCCTGAGCCCGGGCCGCCGCCGCCCCCGGTCCCACCCTTCGCCGCGCCCCGCTGGGCACCGGCCGCGCTCCCGCGGGGCCCCGCCGAGACGGAGGGTTCCCTGCGCTCCGGCACCGCCGGTTCTGTGGCAGCTGCTGGGGCCGGCGCTGGATCCCTTCAGATGCGGAGGCCTGGTGAAGCTTGTACGCTGAGCTCTTTGTGTATGTTATGTAGCTGTGAGGGGGTTTGGGGGCTCCGGGATGGTAAAACGACTCAGTGGGTGTCGTGCAGTGGTTTCGGGTGCTATGTGCGTGGACAACGGCCGGAGCTGGCTTTTGCCTCCCTTTCTTTTAAAAACCATTTGAAGGGGCACTTACTGTGAACAGGTAATGTTGCTGCTTTGTGAAGAGCCTCTTTGTTAGCAGCGTTACAGCTGGACATTTGTGCGTGGGGATCTTTGCCGTCATACTCGATGGTAACATTCAGTTTAAAATGTGAATTTTATTGCTTGGGGTTTATTTGTTTGTCTCGTTTTTGTTTTGAAGGAGTACTAATGTTTTAAGAATGTGTGTTTTAATAAAATGTTGATTTAGCTCGGAGCCGTTTGCTCTTCAGCCTGTTTAAACTAGTAGTTAATTGGGTATGTGGAAACATTCTTCGTCGAGTCTATTAGGAATTTACCTTTTTTCCCCTTAATTTTGCCAAAAAGAGTAACTATATTGGTTATTTGGAATATAAGAAAATAAAAATAGCAATCACAAGTTAAAAATGGCCTGCTCTCAGGAACTGATAGGGTTGCATACTCCATTTTCATTGCTATTAATAATTTGCCCAAAAGTCTCTTTAGCTTTTGTGGCATTAGTATGTTAAGTCATAATGACTTAAATTTTGTTTGTTTTAAGAGGTAAGGATAGAATATATTTTTCTTGAAGTAGTACTACCAACATCTCTAAGACTGCAAATGCATAATTATTTACCCCTTGTAACATAAAAAATAAGACATGCTTCCTTACAGATTTTCTTATTGGCATTTTAGCACTTTCTTTGTCACAAAGAGTGTTCATGAGAAAATGCTTAGATCGTATGCTCTTAGAAGTGTATGTGCCCCGAAGGACTAAGTGAAGGTTCATCCTTCTTGTAGCTAAGTGCTTCTGGGTTATATACAATGTAGTTTTGGTGCTTCCTCCCTCCCCTTGTGATGCTTCTGTGCTTAAAGGCCACTACCAGAACTCTCATCACTTTCAATGAAAGCCACGAAGTTTGCTGCAGCAGTACCAGGGTTTCCTTGAGGGTGGCTGATTCTGAAAGTGATTTCCAGGCAGCTTCGTGTCCCTCAGATACTTCATATAGTTCATATCCTCTGCAGACAGGCAGGGGTTTTACACGAAGGTAAATTTCTGCTGCATTGATTAGAGGAGTCCCTGTGCTTCCCACTGTTCTGGCCAAGTCAGAATTTGTCTTCTCCTGCTCTTCTACTCTGCTGATTTATTGTGACACTGATTCAGTTGAACTGCAAGGAAGGGATGATACTTGAGATGATTGTTGTTGTCTGCTTCCCCCAGAAGCAAATAATCCAGCTGTCTCCTCTGCAGGAACATGAAAGTTAGCTTAAGTTGAGGTACATCTAGTGTCTACTTGCGTTCTAGCTGAGTGTACTTCTCTTTAATTGCCTTTTGGATGTCTTAATAATTGTATTCTTAGTATTTGTGGTTTCTTATTGAAGTGCGTGCTTAGTTTTTTCACTCTATGTCCCTTAGAAATAGAGGTTTTGAAGAAGGAAATTTGAAGAAGGAAAAAAAGCAGCTTAGTTTGGGCCCAGTGATGCTTGAAACAAAGCTGGTACTAAAAGCCTGCATGAATGAGTCCAGGCAGACCTATGGTACCTAAACCAGAAATCTGCTGGGCACCCAGAAGTGTTTAAACAGGAACTAAGTACTATGTCTGCCTCTTGGTTCTTCGCCAAGTTTTGTGGGTTTGAATTTCCAAAGTATTTTATTAGCATGTTTCTTCCTGTTCCAGTTGTATATGAAAGTTTTGTTAATAAGAAAAAATAGTATGAGAGGTGAAGTGCTGTTAATGATAGTGAACAGATTAGAGGGAGTTACTGTCCTCCACCCACCCCTGGTCTGTCCTGTACCTTGAAGTGCTGCTGTAATAAGTATGTAGAATATTTCTAAATAAATTAGATTGATTATTTATTATGTGGGCTTTTTTTGAGTAGATAGATAACTAAAACTGTTGAACTAGTAGCCAGCTTTTAAAAAAAATCCAGTTTCATATTAAATTTCAGACACCTGTCTTTGAAAACTGTGTTGGTTGTCTTTGAAGGTCATTTTCAAGTTCTGTTTAAGTCAGTTATACCTGTTTTGTTGCTTTGAAAAATTGAGTATAGGGCTTTTTGAGTCTGGATTAATTTTAGAGTATCAGACAAACAGTAAATCAAACCAAGATTCTAAATCCATTGAGTGGTTCCTAACAGTGTGGTGTTTAGATGTCAAACCTGTTATCTTTACTGGAGATCTTGGTGGTATGAAAACCAGCTATTTATAGACCTATGAATAAATGCCTTCAAGGCTTTTCAGTTGGTAATGCCATTGTCAACTACATATTTTACCTAATACTAATTTAATGATGTATTTCAAACCTTATCAAGCAAGAAATATAATTTCAATTCTAGCATCTGATTTCTTTAGCAATCAGGTAAAGAGGACTGGTGAGAAAGGGGAAAAGAACAGGAAAGAAACATGACCAATATGTTATTTCTCACAGTCTGCTTTTCCCCAGCCCATGTGGGTAGCAGAGACAGAGGGAGGAGCTGGGTGGCTTCTGAAAGCTCACTCACAAATCCTAGTGTTCCATGTGGGAAAATATTGCTGGTTGTCAAATCATGATATCAGCTACTGAATTGTCAGTTTAAAAACTAGGTTTATTGATGAAATGATGTGTGCTAAGCAGTGGAAACCAAACAGTGGTTTCCCAAGCTTCTGATTTAAAAATCTTTCTATTGGGATGCACCAATTTAAACAGATCAACTTTAATCATAGGTTTGCACTATCTATTTGATAAATCTATGTTGCTGTTTAGAACAAGTGCATTCTGCTGTTACCAACATCCTTCATCTGGAAATACAGTGAATTTCCACTTTTTAGTTAATGAGAGATCATAACTTTCTGGTCCCCATTTCCTCTGTTCTAAAATGAGCTCTTACTTGTTGTTGAAGTATGGCAGCAGTGGTTATGTGTTCTAGCAGTATTTGCTGCTTATTCTAGCAAGAGAATTTGACTGATTTGCTAATACTTACGCGCCACTGATTTTAAGCTTTCTGTAAAAACAAATTTTATATACAAGCCAGTGAAAGCATTATGGCTCTACGACAAGTGAAGTAAGTGTGGAGAAAGACCACTTAATGGAAATGCTTTCTCTATAATATTAAAAAAAAATGTAAATAACAGAAGTGAGACTTTATTTTTTCATTAACCCCATAAATGCATGGGAAGTGCCTGCATTCAGAAAGCTACAGTGTTGAGGCCTGTAACTTTTGATTTTTAAAAACAGGAAGGAAAGTGTCTTCATTAGGAATGGAAATACCTCCTTTCTTATTGACATGAGGATTTGGAGGTGGACTGACTAAAAGTGTAATGTTATGTGTAGATATTTCTTCTTGAACTGCTATTACCTGTACCTATGACTTTGCTTTTAGTCTCTGTTTCTTATGTCTATGTAGCTATACAAATGAAAACTCATATTTCAGCATAGCAGAGTACATCGCCAAAATGAGATAAAACCGTAGAGTCATAGAATGGCCAGGTTGGAAGGGACCTTAAAAGATCATCTAGTTCCAGCCCCCCTGCCATGGGCAGGGATGCCAATTGCTAGACCAGGTCACCCAGGGCCACATCCAGCCTGGCCTTAAACGCTGCCAGGGATGGGGCATCCACAACCTCTCTGGGCATCCTGTTCCAGTGCCTAACCACCCTCCTGGTAAAGAAATTCCTCTTAATCTCCAATCTAAATTTCCCCTTGTCTTATCACAATTTGACACCTAAAAAGTCTCTCCCCTTCTATCCTATAGTCCCCCTTTAGGTACTGGAAAGCAGCTATGAGATCCCCTCGAAGCCTTTTCTTTTCCAGGCTGAACAACCCCAACTCTCTCAGCCTATTCTCGTAGGGGAGGTTCTCCAGTCCTTTAATCATCTTTGTGGCCCTCCTCTGGACTTGCTCCAACAGGTCCACATCTTTTTTTATGCTGAGGAGCCCAGAACTGGACACAGTACTCCAGGTGGGGCCTCACGAGGGCAGAGTAGAGAGGCAGAAGTGTAGCTAAGGGTATTTTTACCTTAATAGAGGCGTGTCATCACAGTTGTGTGGAATATCTTTTACTGCTGCTGAAACAGGAGCTGTATGTAATCTGAAAATAGCCAGGATTCTGCTTTGCTAACCATGCAAATCCAGGATAGCCCAATCGCTGTTCGTTAACTACAAATGACCTGCTATCAAAGAATCTTTTCTAGGAAAAAGCCAACCCAAACAACTTCTCTTGTGGCTACTAAAGCTGAGAAGGGCTCAAGGATTTTTGCAAACATTTTGAACTTGAAAGTCGAATTGTACATAGTATCCTAAGTAGTCAGCAGTACAACTCTGTGAGTTTCTTGAGATGGCAACATCAGTTTTTTATATTCTTCTGAAAGCTATAACACTTTTCAAAGACCCCAAAGAGAGTGGATTTTGCTTTGGTAGTTTAGGTTTTCCTTTTTTTTTTTTTAAGTAGATGGCAGTGTGGAAAATGTACCTATTCTAGTCATGTGAGTCACTTTGCAGTTGGCTCTTCTGCTAGGGTGTTTGGGTTGTTTTATGTCAGGAATAAATTAACCAATACCAAATATTACAATTTTATGTGAAATGAAGGAAACTCCTTTGCTGCTTAGTGGATGGTGTGCAAAGGTTGTAGAGTGAAATGTTTTCAGTGTATGTAAAAAAATATTCTTAATCTTCATCTGTTATGCTTTCTTGGTGCATAGAACAGCCTGTGCTTTGCTCAGTGGGCTTTCAAAGCAAAACTGCTGGCGAGATCTCTGAAGACATAGGTGTGGTGTTTGTTATGTTTTTATGTTTAGCTTTTGGGAATGTTAGCATGACTTAGTTCCTGTGGAAGTAGTGTAGTATATTTGTGGTAAGAGTTTGGCTCATATTACAGTAATATACCAGAGAACTCAAAAATTGCTGAAAATAGTCTGCCATAAAGAGAGCTGCAGTCAGAAATAGACTGAGCTTCCTTCAGTAATGATAAGGGCTATCTGGCACTAGCAGCAGTGCTGCTGAAATACTGAGAGCTCCATATATTTGGTAGCAGTAACTTTTTTACTTCAATACCTCCTAACACAGGCTGAACAGTGCAAGGGCTTTTACATTGACTTTCCATAATTTTAAGTCGTTGCATTACTGTATTTTCACCTTTTACAGTATGATTTGAAACAGTCAACATGGACTTTTCACGTCTACACATGTACACTCCTCCCCATTGTCTGCCAGAGAACACTGGCTATACATATGCACTCAGGTGAGAACTCTTTTCTTCTTGTAGAGAAACTGTTCTCTGAATGTTGTAATTCTGGAGTGTTTGGCTTTCATGGTAAGTAGCTGACTTCTTTGAAGACGCATGCTTTATCTGGTCTTGTTTTGAAAAATAGCTGCTGTGTCCTAAACCCAGGAAAGGCTAGGTGTTGAACTGGGGACAATGACTAAGATAATGACTCAGTGTTTATTAGTTGCTATGGATAACTAGTCTCTGCCTAGTTACAATTGCTGTTTTATTTCTAGAAATGTCATCAACATTCTTAAGTATTTTCTGCTATGTATTGTAACTTCTGTCTGTGTTTTCTTTTGCGACTTGGCACCATTTTCACTTTAACACACTGATTGGTAGGCTCATTGCTGCTGGTGTGGAAGTTGGCTGGAAATCACATTGATTGCTGTTTGGGGAAAACCGTTGTGTGAATGTAAAATCTGTATTGTAATGAACTTGTTTTTTTCTTGTATCTTTTATTACACTGACCATGTTTTAACTGTTTTTCTTGAATCATTTCAGTTTTCTAAAAATAACTGTAGTGTTTGCTAGTTTTTGTGTTTATGTATTCAAAGTAATTGTGATGCTCATTTGAGGCTTTTTAATGGTAATAGAGCAGATTGTGGTAACTGTTTTAATCTGTATAGCTTTTCCTGTTTTTGAGTTAGGTGTATTTTGAAGGGTGTAAATGAGTCTGAGTTGTTGGTTTAGCCAATTAAGTTAACAGAAAAATTGTTTGTTAGGATTCAGTATGGGATTGCTTTCTATTCTGTGCCTGTAAGTCATTATTATATATTTAATGTGTATTAAAATACAGTATTTCAACTGGAGACTACCTGGCTATTTGCAAATTAAAGCAGAAGTTGGAAAAATTAAGAGATCACTAACTTTATATTCTTGCTTTTGTGTAATCTAAAACTGTAGCATTGTCAGGTTTTGTTTGGGATCATGGTTTTCTTTTTTAGCTGTAGCCTGGTGTCAGTAGTGTTGCAAAGTGGGATGTGCTTTGTTACATCAAACTGCAACTCTTCTTGAATTTGTAGAAGAACATTGTTAAAATGTGGTTAAATACAAGTGGCTTTACTCATTTCAAGGCAGACATGAAAGATCATTTATGTGTGTTATATTAGCTAGCAGATTCACTATTAAATTACTAAATATTCTTAGGCATCTTCACGTTGCAAATGTACCTTAGAGGTTGGCTGAAATACTTACCTTACTGTGAGCAATGAAAGTAGGGTTTAATTCTTCGTGTTGTTTAGAAAGTGAATTTTATGTCTCTGTGAGCATATCTGTCTTAAACTAAACTGAAACTATCATCTAATTTGCTTTCTTTTCCTTGGTTGGTATACTTGTCTGAAACGATACTGTTCTACTGTACCGTTTTCTCTGCAGCAACTAATCTTTCTCACAGACAAGAGGGAATAAGCATGTCTTAGTATTAAGTTAAGAAATTAAGATTTTATTGTGTGTCATTCCAAGAGTATTAGCAAAGTTCAGTTGCTTGCTTAAACTAATCTGGAGTTAAAAGCTTTCTGAGCTGGGTTTTTCTTCTTGCCTGCTATTTTATTGGAATAGAGTTTTGTTTCTCACTGAATCAAACAGTCCCATGGGAGCAAAGATTAACCTGCCAGGAAAGGAGGATGCAGAATGATAAATCCTGCTTGAAGTTTGGAGGATGGTTCATCATGATTTTGCTGGGTTTTGGGTAGAAGACAATTGGAGTGTTTGGCTTGCTGCATAAACTAAGATTGTTGTTTTACAAAACTGAGAACTTGTGAAGAGGCCTTTGCAGAAAGAGTTACCTGTCTTGAAACTTTTTGGCCTTTCTTTTGCTTTGCTGAACTGTGTTAGGATAGACATTTGCAAATACAGAGCTGGATAGACAGAAATGCAATAACTGACTTAATGAAGGCAAATATAGTTAAACTAGGTTGAAATTAATTCATTGTAATTGTTCCTTATGTAGAAAGGAAAATTAAAGTACTTTCTTTAATTTTTTTCCTCTTGAAAAATACATTACAACAATGGAGGGGGAACTATATATACACTATACTATGTACACTGCCTGCTCTCAATGTATCAAGAAGGTAAATTAGTCTTCTGAGCAGACTCTTGCAGTGCATCTGCTTGCTGAATCTGTGCAAAATGCCATGTTATTGATGTAGCTCTTCCCACCTTGGCTCAAGCAGCATGGGAAGAACCTGAGGAAAGGGTGAGTTAGACAGAGTTGCTAGTCAGAAATATTTTCATGCTCTCTATCACTTCTCCCTGCCCCCATATTTGTTTTGCTTATATTCTGGTCTGACTTGTTCTTCCTTTCTTTGACAGTTCAATCTTTATAAAATCTGTCTGAGTTTCTTTAAAGAAAATGGCTTGTGCATGTAGTGCTGCAGAAGGAAGTAAAATGAAGTTGGATGCCACAAAGCTATTAATAGAGTTGGTTATGACCTATTAATAGAATTTATGTTCATACTCGCTGTGATTCATGTGTATTCATAGAATAGTACTGTTTGTAGTTCATAACTGTAGTCCTTCTACTTTGTGCTTTCACTCTTCCAGCTCAAATGAGAGAACCATTAAGCTGATAAAGCTAGATAACCTTTTTCATACTCAAAATGCAAGTCAAACTTGTGAATCTCACCCACTTGTCAACATGCAGTTTACACTCTCCTCTTCAGTCTGATCTTTCCTTTTAGTCGCCAGCCTCTTTTGAGTTGTGCTGCTTTTGTTGATTCGTGTAACATTAACACTTTTTTCACAAATATGGTTTAAATTGGTAAGAATTTGCTTTGATTTTTTTCCTGTGTCAGAGCATTAAATCAGGATGTAACTTTCTGCAAAAAAGTTGACTAAAATCCTTTAATTTTTTTCGTGTGTGTTCTGAAACTGAAGCAATAGCTAAACAACTCAAGGTAATATTCTTGGTCAGATATAAAAAATGCCCTGGTCAGAAAGTATATGAACATTCATATACTGGTTATGTGCCTGCATCCATGTTAGAAGACATCTGTTTAGCTATAGTCCTCTAGGTGTGTTGCATTTATCTCTTATTATTTTGAATAATCAAGAACATTAGTGCCCATTTCATTCTAAGGAATACTTATAAAATACATGATGCACAAGGTCCTCCAAGCAAAGCTCAAAGTGTGCTAAAATTGGCAGACCTTGTTCTTATTCCACTTACATATAACTTGAAAATTAACCCACTGAAGTCTAGGACACTTTTATTCCATAGAAGCTCATGTGAAGGAGGTGTCAAGGTAATGGCTAAGAAGCTGCAAATATAAGACTAGATCCTGTCAACAAATCTGTCAGAAGTCATGGGAGCTGTTTGTCAGGGGAGGGAGGCAGAGTCTGTACTGTTCGTGGGAGTGCAGGCTAATTGCTTCCCACCTTTAAGATGTTTTTTGGTTAGCTGTACATATTGGATAGGAGTATCATCAGTGTAGGTTCATTTCTGTCCTGTGAAAGGAAATATGGCATTTTTTTTGTTTACTGATGTCTTTTCTGTAGAGGAAAGAATTAAAAAATAATAATAATAATAAAAAAAGCTGCTTTCCAAAGCATGGCAAAGCAAGATGGCAAGCTAGGAGACTTCCAGATACTGTCCTGCTGACAGGGGACAAATAATTCTCTTTCAGTATGAAGAGAGGAGTTATCCTGCGTAAGCAAGAGAGAAACTCTTTCTGTTTAAAGAGAAGATCCCATTACTTAGATGGTAGAGCTCAACTCCAAGCTACCTAGTCGATCCAAATTGACATAAATGCTCATTGAGTTACTTAGTGCAAGTGTTCATAAACAGAAACAAATTGAGGCTGGTCACAGCTGTCAGCTTGTCCTGTGTGCTTTGTGTTCTTGTGAATTGAGGATCTGTAAGAAACGTTGGGTGAAGATGAGGTAAAGCAAATGCGTAGTGGCAAGTATAAATAGCAAACCTGAGTTCTGAAACAGCTGTTTAGGGAGGGACTCAATAGTAACTACTGTGTCTCTGACCCTTTCAGGATGAAAGCAGGAGGAGCTGTATTTAACCCTTATTCTCCCTTCACATCTGTCAGAAAGTGAACTAAACTTCTTGTTTTTGAAAACTCTAAACCTGATATCCTTTTGTACATACTGCCAATCATAGACTGAGTCCATTTTCACCTGAGGAGGTTCCTGTCTTACTTCCTCTCCCCCTTCCACCTCAATGTAAGCAAGGATTATTTGGCATAATGTGTATAGTCATGTGTGCTAGGTTTGTCTTAAGCTGTGCTTACACCCCAGCCTTGCACAGGGTTGCACTGCACATGGCAGTACGTTAGCAGAACAGACCTGTAAGATTAATCAGGTGGTGCCAAAGACCTGCTGTCAGATCTGTGCACCTCTGGGCCATCAGAAGTGATTTTTGGATAAGCTCTGCTCTGGTGCTGTGGGCTGAGTACCCATTTGCTGCTGGAGCAACTAGATGTTTGCCTGAAGTGCATTGCCTGGGTTAGTGTTTTAGCTGAAAAAAAATGCAGTTCCCATGCTCTGACACAGTCTCATCTTATGTGCTTTGCTTTGCATTGTGGAGCAATCGAGAAACTCGCTTCAAAAGCACCTAGGCTGTCAGAATTAAATCAGTACTGTAAGTGTAGCTGCAAAGCTTTCTGATGTTAACTTGTATGCCAAAGTAATATAGTACATGAGAAAATGACTTCAATTAAATTGATTTTGCACAAGTACAGTTTATAGTAGCTGTTTGTATGTATTTTTTGGAAGGGAAAGCTTCAGTTTCAAACACAGATTGCACAATAGAGTCTGCCTGTTCAGATGTAACTTTCTTGCTTGGTTTTGTTTAGGATTTCGGGGAGAAGGAGCTGCTTTTGTTAACAATACCTTGCTCAGCTCTTCTTTTTTAAGAAAAATAAACAAAATACACAGAAACCCCCAAACAACCCCCCCAGAAACACTGAAGTAATGGCTATTACCTATGTCCGTGTGGCCCAAGAGGGGACAGACTCTAGGAAAGCTAGCCTAGAGAGAGCATTTGGTGTTTAGATACTTTGGGTGACAGTGCTGAGTGGTTCTGGGACCTGGCCTCCTGCTGTGCAGTACTCTGTAATAACACAATGTTTCCTTTGTAAGTGTGAGTATTCTGCTTTAGGCTAAATTGCTGTCTTAGTAAATGTATTTCTTATTGACTCTTTAATCTGTTTGTGTTTGCTTTGTACTGCTGCTTTGTCTCCATGGTAAGTTTTCATTTTGGTTCTGGTTAAACTGGAGTGGAGTTCCTGGAATCATGATGGGAAACTTGTCTACATGTAAAGTTGATTCTGTAGCATAGAAAAAATGAATGAAAGACTAGTAGTGTGGCATATGAATTTTTAGTTCTCAAACCAAGGAATTGGCAAACAAAAAACCTTTGCCTTTAAGGTACTGAATCTTTACCTTGTAACTTAAAGTGCATCATGACTTTTAATTTGCTGCTAGGTGTGGTGAAGAAACTCTGTCATGAATGGCTTTCTCTCTCAAATTGGTTCCAAAAGAACTGTGTGTCCAAGGCTGTATAATGAATGCTTTTTCTCACTCAACTTCATGCATGCTTTCCATGGTAGTTGTTTCTTTCTAACTGTGATTTGCTTTCAGTTAAACTTGTAACATGATTTGCTTAAGAGAGCCTTGAATATATACATACTTGCAAGTTACTTGGCTAACGTGGCATATCCTGTGGGACTTGCTCCATAACACTGGATAAACTGCTTTTAATAGGAATGCAGAATAGCTTGAAGGGTATGTTTGTTACTAAGGGAATCGTCTCTTAAACTCTAGTAACTTTTTTTTTGTTATTTTGCTGCAGTTCAAGTTATTCGTCATCTGCTTTGGATTTTGAGACTGAAAACGAAATAGATCCAGTGTTTGATTCACCAAGAATGTCACGGCGTAGTTTACGGTTAGCTCGCACAGGATTTAGTACATCAGATGGTGAAAGAAATGATATCCATCATGACAGCTCTTACACCAGAAACAGGTCCTTCAGAGAACAGTCTTCTCAGTAAGCATTTTCTGTCATCACAAGTTAATTTATTGGTTGGAGCTTTGAGACCTCCTGTTTGAACACGATGGTACAAACATGTTCCCTACTGTTTTATTCTTTGCTCTGTTTACTGCCATACTTGGAAAATTATGTTCAGTGTCTGATTTGCAGTGAATTCCTCCCAAAAGTACAGATGCTTGAATGTGAGGATTTTCTTTTAAACTTGATTTGTCATGTTGGTGTTAAAATACCTTGACTATTTTATTTGCTTTTCATTTGTTGGTGGGGTTTTTTTGGGTTTTTTGTTTACATTTTAAAATGAGAGATGAAGATAAACTTAGTGTCATGTCTTATTTGGCTTTGCGTTGTTTCCTAGGATGGCAAGGCAACGCAGAACTACGAATAAACAGTCTGGTGGTGTAAGACACACGCCAAGGGAAAACCTATCCAGCTCTTCCATTTATAGCCAAAGCAGTTTCAATAGCCATGCCAGTGATGCATCGGTGGTATCCACCGTATTGGATGAATCTCTGATTCGAGAGCAGACAGTAGTTGATCATTTCTGGGGTAGGTAATCATTGCTATTGATCGTACTGGACTGTGAAAACTGCTTGTGCTTTGGTGTGTATCACATCTTCCTTTTTTTCCCTTCCCCTTTTCCATCCTGCCTGCAAATGTGTCTGTGAATTTGCTCTTTTGCTCTAGATTTCTGCTAAGATGCCTACTGGAAGTTCAGTCCAGTGCATAAACTTGATTTGCTGGCGTAGTCAACATCAGGAGACATTGCCCAGTCGAGTTAATAAGCTAAGCGAACATACACAATTTTGTGGTGCAGCATTATAGATTGTATAGGTATCATTACATGTTATCATTACTTACTCTGAAATGTTCGTACACTTCTCTACTTAAAGAACGGTAAACACATAACTTGTCTTTGAATAGCCAAAGGAAAAGCATTTTCTTGTTTGCTTATAGGCAGAAGTATGTTTCAACTTAACATACCTTAATCTGAAAGCTTCAAATTAGTGGTACTTCAGGATTTCCTGAGAGGGGGGGTTTGTGTGTGGTTGGCTGGTTTATTTTTGCAAGTGCTTTTCTGGAACCTGATGTTTTTGTTCAAGAGGAAAATGTGAGAATTGTCTATTTAAATGTTGAATAGAAGATCAACAACTTGCCTTCTAATTCAGACTATTTGTTTCTAGTCTGAATGCTTGTGACCTTCCCTGAGTTCTAATGTGAGGATTTTTTTTCAATCTAGTAGAACATGTTCCAAACTTTAGCTTACCTGGCTTTTAAAACAGAATCTTAAAATACAGAAGTAGTTACCAAGCAACAGAAACAGCGTAAGCTTGTAATTACCTGCTTTAAAGTCACATGGGAGCTAAGAAAAGGTGTAGTTGTCGTTTATATTATTTCATCTGCCGCTGCTGTGGCAGAATGCTTTACACTAACTGTTACCCTACTACATTAATGTCTGAATATATGCCTCTATTCATCTGATGGACTGCAAAATGTTAAAAACTAATCCTTAAAGTGGCTTTTCTTTGCAGTCATAAAACTGGTAGGATTCTAATTTGAGTTCAATTCAGATACTGTGGTTGATTACAGAATTTCCTTATATTTGGGGCTAAATTTTAATTTTTTTTCCCTTTGAAGGTCTTGATGATGAAGGCAACCCTGAAGGTAACTACACATTCCTGTTCCTTCCACATGCATTCTGTTCAGTGGTAACTACTGATAGCAATGCTGATATCAGTGCTGAATGTTTTACTCTTGATTTCTAGGTAGAGATTCTACACTGATACAGGGAAATGGTGATAAAGCAGCAGTAGAAGTGCAGGTGACAATGAACAAGGGCTACACTTGCAGTGACTGCAGCCTGCTTTCTGAACGGAAGGAGGTTCTTACAGCATACTCAGCTTCTCATGTGCCATCTTCCAGAATTTACTCTAGGGACAGGAATCAGAAACATTCATCTAGTAAGTTACTTTCTCTTGTGCTTTATCTGGATAGCAGAATGGTATACAGTTTCGTTTATGCATTTTCTGTATAGTGTTAAACACTTAATCCTACAAGCTAAATTTACTAATAACTAAATTCTAGAAATACCTTATTCTGTATTAATTGAAACTTCATGTGCTTGTCAGCTTCTGATATATATTTACCAACTTTTTTTTGAATGTTGCTGTAGGAATTAATTTCAGAGTGAAGATGCTGTGGTATCTTAACAGTTATATTTCCAAACTGATTTGTAATACAATGGGCTGTTCCAACCAGCATTGATTGTAAGAGTCTTCTGATCTAGTACCAGATTTATTTATAATGTTTATGAGGTTTGGTCAGCATTTTCAGATAGAAACTTCTATATGGGCCAGTGGATTTATTTTTTTTCTTACAGGAACTTTCAAGATTGAGCAGAATTCTTATTTCTCTTGAATAACAGAAGCACTGTAATCTCAGACACGTTCCTACTTTCTGCTTTTTTTCTCATCATTTAATAATCATTTAATTATCTTATTAGAGTGTGTTTAGAAGCTAAACCTCAACTACTTGTAAATTGAACTCTGAATGGAAAGTATTCTAAATGGACTTCTTAGTTACTGCATTCCTAAGGCTCGAAACCAAATGAATCTGCTCTAAAGAAGTTTCTGCCTTTCCAAGGCAATCTCCATTCTATTGATGGTCGTCCTCAGTGTCATAACTGTGTCTGCTTGTCTCTTGAATATCATCTTGAGTTTCCTGATTGTTCATAGTCCTCAGTTATGAAGATAATTTCTTGAGTGGTCTTGAGTTAGAAAGGAACCAATTTTGGGATTCTGTAGGTGTGGTATTCTTGAAGTATGTTTTTAGTAGCAAGAAATCACTTTGGACACTGAGGTGTGACTTTTAAGTGCTTAGAGGCAAGTATTTCTTTTTGATAAATGTGTAGCACAGGTGGGAATTCTGTTGGCTTAGCATGATGAACTATAATGACACCATGAAAACTGTTTTCTGTGCTCCTAAGTTTCTGTTAATGTAGGAGAACTTTACAGAATTGTACAAAGTAATGTACATCTTTGTACATTACTTTGAACTTTAGCTCAAAGTAGTATGGGTTAAACTTGAGTAAAGCAGGGGAACGGGCATGCAATCACAACAGCAAGTTTTTGAAACATGGCTGATCCTAGGAAAGCAGCAGTATGGGGTACTGAAGCTTTGTTTCTCTGGCTCTGAAGAGGTGTGTCTCTAGCACTTGAGTCAGAGCACTGCAGTAACTTCTTCCAACACAAAGGCAGGGAAGGAGAAAAGTCCTTACTCTTTCAAATGCAAAATAAGAATGTAGTTTTGTCTCTTTAGAGCTGTGAGGACAAAATCAGTATCAGCAGCTTACATCATTGAAAAATCTTGAGTTCTGTAAGTAAGGAATTCATTGCTACTCAGAGTTCTTAATTCTCAATGAAGAAAAAGTATTCTTGCTGAAGTCCATACATTCCATCTTGAAGACATTTTCTGTAGGATGTGGTGTTCTTACAAAAACCTTGCACTAATACTAGTGCATCCACATTTTTCAAACCACACTTACTCAAGTTTCATACACTTGGCTGAATGAAAGCCTTTCCACGCTTCGTCCTCACTCTTCCACGAGCTGTCAGTCACCAGACAATGGGAGTGCATCTTTATGGGGGTGAATAATTTGTGTTCACGCTGTGTTTTTTCAATAGGAGGAACCTATTTCTACATGAGTAAGATTCTGCGATTGGTCAAACATACTGCAGCATCTTTTGCATCACTATTAGTGCAACTATTTCAAATGGTTTTGCTGAAACTGGGTTATGATTTTAAAGGTATTTTTTCAATTGTCTTCCTTGATCTCCACACAAAGCAGAACGTGTGTTGGGGTTTTTCCTTCTGGACTTCATCTTTGCACTGTGGTGTTCTTTCTCTGCAGCCTTTTGACTGGCTTCTGGTTTTCTCCCTTTTATATTTCTGCTATGCTTTTCATACTTGGCACCGTTTTGGGAGTATTAGGATTCACATGTGAGGTCTGTTACACTTAACAGTTCATGTGTTGATTTCTGCTAGAAAGTTGTAGAAGTTAATGTTTAATTTCACAGAATGTTAGGAGTTGGAAGGGACCTCAAAGGATCATCTAATCCTACCCCCCTGCTAGAGCAGGATTCCCTAGACCAGGAAACTTAAGTTGGTTTTAAAAATCTGTTTGATGTGATAATGTCAAGTCCTAGCTTTTCTATTTCTTCAGGTCTGGGCTGTCTTGTTGCCCTTAAGCCCACTGTGCGCTTAATGCTTGATTGGATCTGTCTTGCAAAACCAAAACTGCTGTCATCACTCTGCACTACACTAAAGCACATCTTGTTTTCCCTTAAAATACTGGATTCTTCTGTCGTGCATTCTATTCTATAATGCATGCTCTATGAGTGGAGTTAAATTGCCATAGGCAGAAGGTAACTGGTTTTCATGTGTGAATAAAACTGTTTTCTTCTGTTCTCTCTGCGTCAGTGCCTTAGCTTGCTAATGCTCTCTTTTCTCAGTCTCTTAAGATCTCTAGTAAAGCCAGCACAAAGATGTAACAGCCTGTTTGCTGAATGGTGGGGGAGGGGACTCAAGATATGACAAGCTATTTAGGGGCTTTTTTTTTGTTAATTTTGTTATCTGAAAAGCAGCAGAAAGGTTTTAAAATGAAAACACCACCTGTTATTTAAAGAAGGAAAAGCGATTGCACAGAGTAGGCTTTTTCTTTGATAGTTTTTTAGGTTTCCTATGAGTAAGCTGGCTTTAATAGTGAACCAAGCTGGTTTAGCTAAAATGAACATATATGAAAGGCTTTGCATGTGAGAGTTAGCTTCCACATGTGCTTTTTGAATGTATTGCAGCTCATTCAGACTACTGTGGAAGCATGAATATGAAGGAGAACATAAGAGATAAAGAAGATGGCTATCTTGGTGTAAATGAGGAATCAATATGTAAGTATAATGATAGATGTTGTCCTTTAGCTTTGGGCTGTAGACTAGATTGTAGCTATAGTAAGATCTGATAGTCTTGGAATATCTGATATTACTATGGAAGCTGCAAAGTGAATGTTTGTTTTGTGGCTTAGATGTAAGGGGAATGGCAATTGCCTAGTGTACTGTAACGTTTTCCCAAGCAAGTTCTATTCCATTGAAGTTGCTTAGTGGTTTTTGGTTTGATAACTGATACTGTGAAATAGTCTTGTTCAGGTTGTCTTGTATCAATTGTGATTTGAGCCTGGCTTTGTCCCATTAATTGACTGTTACCATAACCAACAGGTGATGACTGTAAGGGGAAGAAACATCTCGAAATACACACCACAGACCACATGCAATCCTCATGGGCTAAAAGGGTAGCAAGGACCATTTGGCACACCTTTTCTTACGCAGGTTGACTTGGACCTTTTTTCTTTTGCTTTTATTTTGCATCACAATCTCAGTGTCAATCATACATATTGTTTTGTGGGCTTTTTTTACCTTCATCTATCAAAGTAGATTAAAAGTGTGAAGTGTCTAGAAAGTTTATATAACGCCTTTCCTGTTTGATCTTGTTCTGCTACTGGCTTTTGTACAAGCTTGGCAGGCTGCTTAGGTATTCATAAAAACAAGATATGGGGACAGCATACACCTATGTTAGATTAGCAAGTCAGATTGCTTATTTATTGCACATTGAGGAAGTATGTATGATCGATAGGTTGAAAAGCTGCCTTTAAATGAAAGCAAGGTATGAGGTATTGTCATGCAGATTATTTGAATGAAGGGCTTTTAACATTTTATTTTTGGTTTAGTGATAGTCAGTTTTTACAGGAATCTCATATAGGGACAGAATCTTCCCTGCAAGATGAGCATTACCTAGCTTGAGTGACAGAGGCATCAAGAATATGCTGAGTGCTCTTAATTCAGCAAAGGAAAATTATTTGCAACACTTCAGTCACCTAAATGCTTTGCAAAATATTGGGTTGGTAAATCTATAATCCCTCAAGTTAACCCAGATATACTTGCTAACCTAAAAATGTAGGATTATCTTTTTAAATGTATACTGCATAGTTTATTCTGTAGGGTGAGCAGTCCTAGTCTTGGGAATAGCAATTGTTACAGTGTGTTGTTCAGGTTTGGGGTTTTTGTGTGGGTGTTTTGCTTTGGGTTTTCTAGTTTGTTTTGGTGTTTTTTGGTTTTGTTTTTCTAAGAGACTCAAAACTGACATACTGAAGGTCCTTGGGAAAATTCAGTTTAATGAAAACTTACTACTTGTAACTTTTAGTAGGGAATATTTTCTGTAATTTTCAGTATTTCTTAGATATCACTACTTAATTCTTCCAGTAGGATTTACAATTTTTCCATTGTTACCTCTTCTACACTTGAACCTAGACAATTAATTTGATGCATAATTTGAAACAAATCAGATGCTTTTAAAGTAATGATGTGCTTAAAACTTCTTTTTATGGTAGTACTTCTTTTGCTATTCTCTTGTTTTACTTAGCATGGTACTCTTAGGGGAACATGCTACACAATGTAAACTTAGAATATCACTTCTGTAAAAATCAAACTGTACAGATGCTGTTTATACATGAGAATTCTGTTTCTGAATTGTCTTGATTTTACTTGCCTTCATGTCTCTTAGTGGCTTGCTTTGTTTTTAAGTAGTGAAGAACCAAGTTTGTAGATTACTGAAAACTTGTAGTGGGCAGGAGTGAGTCTGTTTTACAGCATATACTGCACAAG
Organism: Galbula dea; assembly: GCA_013399015.1. NCBI lineage: Eukaryota > Metazoa > Chordata > Aves > Piciformes > Galbulidae > Galbula > Galbula dea. The sequence goes on from VWZX01003966.1 coordinate 5,191,314, forward strand.
AACCATAAGCTGCTTTATCCATGTTATCACATAGAGTTAATTTATTATGATCTAGGTTACTTTATGCTTCACGTGTTGCAAACAGTGGGAGCAACAGGATGGCTTGTATCTCAGAAGGTGTTGTCTCTACTTTGGCTGGCCATTCTTTCTCCAGGTTACTATCCTAATCTCTGTGTGTGCATGACCTGTTCCTTTTGACAAACTAGGAGCCTGCAGCATGTGGCTTACACTAATTCAATTTTGCTTATGCTATAGTATTTTCTCTCCAGAAATGCATGTGCTACTTTACTTCCTTTATTGACCAAAGTATGCTTAATGAGACAGTGTGTTTCTGTTCACAGGAGTAACGAGAGACTAACAACAGACTGTTTCATCAGGGAATGAGTGTGTGAATAGCACAGAATATGGGGTGTCAAGAATACTGGGGTGGTTTGGAAGTCATTCCTATCTTGGTATTCCTCTTAAAAAAAGATGCTGCTTCCTAATCTGTGCATTTCTTGAAACATACTGAGGTTTTAGTGAGTGGTAACTTGGATTCAAATGTTAATACTGAATTTCTGGCAAGATAGCATTGTTAAAGCATATGAACATTTACTCTGCATGGCCACTGGTTTTGTTGAGTAGCTGATGTTATAATGCTGTCACACTTGTGATATCTATATGTTAATAAGCTGCATGTGTTGCCTGTACCTCAAGCATTTCTCTGCTGTACAAGGTTTTCCTGGCTGTAGTTGCATGTCCCTCTGCTTGGTTTCTTTGCATTTGTGCTGCAGTAATTACTTTTCACACTGCTACTTTTTGTCTTCTAGGGAGGGCAGCTTCTGGCATGCTCAGGTTGCTTACAAGTGGGTGGTATCAACTTGTTACTCTGATGTCTTTGCTCAAGGTGTTTCTTCTAAGAAGGTGTGTATCATTTGAAAATAAATGTTTTTGTGAGCAAACTATTTACCCAATTTTAGCATAAAACAATAAAATATGGTAAATGTATTGTAAACTTTACTCTCTTCCTGTAGATGCCTTCTGAATATCTGTGAGCTGTTACTGCTTCTTACCCTCCTCCTGTTTATACTGGGTACGTGACTCGTTTAGTTGTAATACAGATCACTGTATGCTTACTAGAGCTGCTCTGAAGTAGCATCTTTAGTTGCACTTTTTATGAAGAAGGTGAAGAAGCAAAAAAAAAAAAAGCAAGTTTGTGAACAGGGCAAGTAATTGAAGCTTTCAAAGCACTGACAAGCCAGTGAGCTGCCCCCTTGCCATGAAAGGAATACCTTTAATTTCATAGTGCTTTTTAGATTGAGAAAATGGGTGAGTAAATAAATGCACTGTAGTTCTGTTTTTCCTTTACCTTCCTTCAGAGGGTTAGCAATGAGGTCATAAATAGTAGAGTCTGTACTGGTTGTTTTGATTGTTGTCAGTCTCCATGAAAGTGTGGTTAAATTCTTTTACCAAGTATGAAACTAAGGATATATCATGATATATAAGTGCAAGTTGTCTGCCATATAACTGTGTGAGGGGTACTGATGGATGTTCCCTAGTATTCTTAAGTGCTTGACTTAACAATTCTGAAGCTGGCTCATACTGATTTTTTAGACTGGAGTAATACCAACTGTGTAACTCTTTGAGGTAGCTTGTGTCCTTAAGACAACAATTTGTAGATACAAGCAGTCTCAAACACCCTTTTTGCTTTTTGTTTCTGATGTAGGTGTGTATTTCTGGGGGTTTGACGGCTTCACTTCATTGAACTGGACAAAAATTGGTAGGCTACAGAGAAGACAGGACTCTATTCATGTTTCTGAGCCAAGGGGTGATTCTTTTCACTCTGTGCAACCTCCGAAGGTAAGGGAGAACACTCTAGGGAAAAACTTTAATATCTTTTAAGACTTAGCTCCCATATCTTCAATATTTGCAGTAACTACTTGTCATACAAGGATAATGTAAATAAATTTACTGATTTGCATATCTTAAAAATCCTTATGCCTTAGGATACCGTAAACATCGTTCTTAGTCGTATAAGTGAGCTGGAAAAGCAAATAGCCTCCATCTCTGACAGATGCCATCACCATGATGAAGTTGAAAAGTACAGCGAAGTGATTCTTCTATTCCGGAAACTACAAGATCAGATGAGTGACAAAAGTGAAACTTTGAAGCTAATAAAAAATGTGGTGGATCAACATCTTAAAGATATGAAACTGGAGGAAAAGGTAGGATAGTCAGTAACTGTTGCTTTTTGATGCATTTTGACTTTAGGATTCTTTTTCATGTTACAGAGTTAACTAATTGGTAGTGAATGCCAGGCAGTAGTCATTGGCTGTTCCTTCTTAGTTACTGCTGATAAGGAATGAATTCCAGATAAGTAGGCTGAAGTAGAATCTTACATTGCTGAAGAGCAACCAGATTTATGTTCTTTTCCTATAGAAAAAGAACACTATAGGAAGGACTAGTGACAGAGAAGGAGTTCAGTGGTAAACTTCCCTGTCTATAACCCCTAATACTGCTCAATCAGGCCTTTGTATTTATTAGATTCAATAATTTCTCACACTATCTGCAAGATAAGTCACTCACAGAATGAAATAAAAATGATGCTTTGTAGATGATGTCAGTTATGCTATTTGTACTCGCAAAGAAAATACACTGCTTTTTGCTTCCCTCTTTTTTTTTTAAGGCTGGCTTCATGACTTTATGTCAAGAACATGAGTTAAGCATCCTGTCACTGAAAGACCTTCTTGCAAAACTCTCTGCTGAATCCAAGGTATTGAAAGTTACCTTTGCTAAATTCTGTCAAGGGTTAGAGCTGGGCCAAACGCTAACAGAGTGACAGATTCTCTGTATTGCACTCTCTCCTCCACACCCCACGGGAAGGAAGAAGCATTAGGAGAGAGAAAGACTTGTGGATTGAAAGAGAAAACTAAAACTTCTTCAATTAAAATAATAATCTTAAAATGAAATACATACAAATATATAAAAAACCAGTATCTAATCCAACCCCCACTTGATGGCAACTGTCACAATCACCACTGATGCTGTGACAGAAGGACCCTGCAATAGACAGGAACCAGGCTTGGGCTGGATCCTGGAACTGGATTCCAAAACTCGTGGATTGGGATCAAAGGCAGAACAGAAAGAGTCCTCCTCAGATGCCAGCCAGTGAAGAAGGGCAGGAGAGCCTGACCCTTGTGGTCTCTCAGCTTTACACTGAATATGATGTGTATGGAATGGAATCCCTAGTTGGTGAGTTTAGGGTCACCTGTCCTGTCTGATCATCCCTGCAGGTGCAGCCTTTTACTCTGCAACCCCAGTGTGGGACACAACATTTAGCAGTGACCTTGGTCTGCTTACCAATCCTTGGTAGTAAATCTAAAGATAGTAAATCTAGACATTGGGTCTTAGCACTGCTAGAAGCAGGCGCTGTTTATGAAAACATGCTGTTAATTTCAGAAAGTACAGTTAGTTAGTTAGAAGAGCTTTAGCTGACAGTAAAATCATGGAACTGAATTAGTTCTGTTCCAGTTCAATCCAGCACAATTGTAACGCATTGATAAAATAGACATTTTTATTGGCTCTCTGAAAGCCCAGTGTGTTTTACTCTAGCTATTGCAGTTGTCTAGTCTCAAAACATGTTCCCCTTCTTGGATAAGATTTCAGTCCAAAGATAAAAATGACTCACTGGAGCAGTGAAGCAGGTTCTACTTGGAATAAAATCTTACTATACAGTGGCACAAACGTTAAGTGTGGAGACACAATCCTGTACAGGTGGTGCTGAAATTTGTCCTTGTAGTTTAACACTCGTTATTCTCTTTGTTACTCGTGTTTCTTTCTACATGTTAAAACTAACTTTTGCATTTTTTAGGACATCCAGCAGGAGCTTGACAGAACCAAAGCAAAAGTAATGAGGTATAAACACTTTTCAAATACGTTTTGCTCTTTCAGTCCTGATGCTACATCTTCTTTCAGATACCAAAATCTTTGTTAGCTGACCTTAAGAGTTTTGGTTGTCAGCAAGACTACTTCTGTCTTACAGTAGACTCGAACTGTGATGCCAAACATCAGACAAGGCTAACTGCCAGTGTGTGAGCAGTCTTACAACTGCATTTTTGTCTAGAGATAGCTGTTTTTATCAAAGAGGACAATGAGTGACTTACCCTTTAACAGAATGCATTAGAATTTTTCCTTAAATTGCTTAGTGCCCTGCCACTTGAGCTCAACTTGATACCTGCCTCTAAAGTTATTATGGTTTAAGTAAGGTGTCCTGAAACTAAGGCTAACCAGTGGCAAATTCAGGCAAGTGAAGTTTAGCTGGTTTGCCAGAAGCCTTAAATTCAAAAAAATCTGTATTGATGTTCAATATACTACCTGAGCCTGATATTCTAAAGTCGTGACTTCTGGATTTATTCACAGCTTCAAAATACTTTGCTTTGAATGTGTTAATGCTAAGTATACCTTAAATAACATCTTCAGGGAACTGCAAGTTCATGATGTTTTAAGTTGGTAACAGAACTTGGACAACACTTTAATGAAGCAAATACGTTTTCACATCTTTGGAATTTGATGGAATGATTCAAACTATTCTAATTATTAACTTCTTGTTTTTGTCAGAGATGATGATGAATATAATCAACTTTTGTCCAAAGTTAAAATGCTAGAACTAGAGTTGTTTCAAGTGAAGCTGTTAACTCGGGAAGATGTGAAGACAAGTTGTGAGGAAATAGATGCCGTTCATGAAAAAGTAGGTTCTGCAACTTCTGTAACTGTTCTAATAAAACCTGGGACTACTTGATTTTGTTCACTAACTTATTGCAGTGCCTTTTAAGAATGTGGGGGTTGTATTCATCTTCAAGAAGGGTAGTGTTTTATAAGGTGGTGCTATGATTTTTTTTTATATTGGTGCATAACATTTTACTAGACAAGAGTTTGTGACTTGTTCTCTACAATGGCAGGGGTTTCTGCATTGAAGGTACAGTGCGGTAGCATTCTGTATACAGCACTTTGCTGTTCTTACTGATGTATTTTGCCTAACACGTGGAAATGTGGAAAAGAAACATATAAAAGCAAGTTAGGTTCATGATCTGAGAGCTGTTTTTAAAAAAATCAGGCTTAAATTCTTTTGAAACATTCTACAAGGTCTGTGTACTGCAGCCAGCAAAGAAATAACAGTATAAGTAATGGTACAGGATGATTAGCTTTGACTGAAATACCATCTTGTGATAATGCTCAAATGTGATCCAGCTATTATATATGGAGTCAAAGCATACCATAAGTGAGTAAGCAACTTGCTTAACTAGGTCTAACAAGTACACTGCTCACCTTAGAGCTGCCATGGGGCTGCTTTTGAATTGTTGCTGCCAACTTTTTTGTTCTGGAGCGTTGGAACACAGTTTGCTAGGCCTTTAAGTGTGTCTTGTTCACCTAACGACTGAAGATTGCCAGATTTCCTTTATGTTCTTCTGCACACCTGGCTGGTCTGTTATTTCAGTGCGGGTGAAAGACATGCAAAAGCTAGAGTCCTGTGTCATCCTGAATGTATGTATTGCTTTCTCATGTGCCTTTTATATCTCTCTATATATATCTATTGTTTCTCTTGCTTGTGTGTGTGTGTGTGTGTATATATATATGTGTCGGGAGGATGGGGTCAGGCTCTTCTCAGTGAAGCCCAGTGACAGGCCAAGAGGCAATGGTTGTAAGCTGAAGCATAGGAGATTCCATGTTAATACACGTAGAAATTTTTTCCCAGTTCAGGTGCCAGAGCACTGGAACAGACTACCCAGAGAGGTTGTGGAGTCTCTTTCTATGGAGATATTCCAAACCTGTCTAGACATGCTTCTGTGTGACCTGGTCTAGGGAATCCTGCTGTGGCAGGGGGGTTGGACTAGACGATCTTTCGAGGTCCCTTCCAACTCCTAATATTCTGTGATTCTGTGAATCTGTCAAGCTAATGCTTTTTGGTGATCAGCAAGATGATTTTCCCAAATCATCCTTTCTCCAGTGGCTTGCGTCCAATTATGTGAGCAAAAGTGATCTGCAGACTTTGCTGCAGGATCTAGAGTTGCAGATCCTCAGGAATATTACTCTCCATCTGTCTGCTACCAACCAAAAACTGATATCTGAAGTAGTAACAAATGCTGTGACTAAAGGAGGGATTTCTGGGGTCACAGCAGCGGTGAGTGAGTTTAAGTTCTGAAAAGTTCAACTAAAATTGTAAGGGCTGATTTTAAAAGGGTTTTGTACAGCATGATTGTCAGTATAAATGTTAATGACTTTCAGAGATGTTAAATAACATTAACTGAAATGGGGAGAACTACAGAGTTATTCTTATAGCATTGCTTGTTGCCTATTTTGGAAATTTAGTTTTTTCTGAAGTATACTACCTTGAAAATTTGAAGAATTCCAAAAAAACTCCAAGTATACCAAAGAAATGCAGCTCAGGGTCTTAGGAATCGTGGGAAGGTAGGGGAAAGAATGCAGCTTTTGAAGAAAAAAAACAGTCAAGATGCGTTATGAATTGGTATTTTAAGCCACACAACCATGCATTAAAAACGGCCTCTGTGTTCATAGAGGCTTTCAAAGACTTGATGCACTGCAGCATCTCAAAAAGATGTGTATGTACATATATGCAGGGGTGTGTGTGTGTGTATGTATCTCTCTCTATTATTTTGAGTTTGTTACTGAAATCTTTCTGTTCTTTCTGTAGCAAGCACAAATGATTGTAAATAATGCACTGAAACTGTACTCTCAGGATAAGACTGGAATGCCGGATTTTGCCTTGGAATCTGCAGGTAAGTAGTAGAGGAAACACCATTTGACTACTCATGTTATTTGTAGTATTTAGTTAAAGTCTTGAAATGAAGACTGAAATTTATTGGAGTATCCTTGTGTGTTGCCTGATCATCAGCCTAGTGCAATCTGTCTATGTTGTTTGCAGGGTTCTATATCAGCCTGGGTATGCATGAACAGCAATAGAATAGTTCTTGTAAGCATATGTACAAGTGGATAATAGAGAACCACCGGTCTGTATGGGGTCTACATAACACTTAACTCACTAGGGAAAATGTGTATTTTTCAGCCCCTTTAAATGAAAAACCTTTAACATGTCCTTAAAAGAATGTACTTGATACAAGTATTTTATCTCCAGAAAATTACTAGACCTTAACAGTGCCTTTAGTAGGGGTTTTTGAGGAAAATAACAAATATGTCCTCTAAGCTTTGTACAAATTTTTGCTTAGAAGTTCTCGGGAAGAAATGAGTAACTATTGCTACTAACCTGATATATCTTTTTTGAGGTGGCAGCATCCTGAATATTCGATGCACTGAAACATACGAGACTAAAACATCAGTATATAGTATCTTTGGAATTCCTCTGCTGTACCACTCTCACTCTCCCAGAGTGGTGATTCAGGTAATCAAAGGCCAAGTAAACAAATTCAGCAATGCTTTGTGTTGAGTGATTTGGATTGTTCTTTTTGGATGCTGGATGTTTGTCTGTAGTGTACTGAGGGTGGGGGGGAACAGGTACTTTGAACTGTGCTCCCAGGAATTGGATGTTTCTGGTAGCTCCTGGGCACTGTTTTAAGTTCTACTCTGGCAAAAGGAAGACCCTTATAGGAGGCTTGGGTGGTGCTTTGGACTTCTGCAAGGTGTGAGCACTGGCAGGGTTCCTGTTGAGGAGTAATCTGAAGGTGGGTCTTTAAAAACACTTCTAGTAGTTCAGGTAGATATGCTGTTGTCATGAAAAGTTCTAACAAATAGATTGTATTCTGCCACTTACTCTCCAAGACTGTCCCTATTAAGTCAGAATTCATGACAAGTCTTTATTACAAAAAAAACCCCTCATTATAAAATGCTTGTGGTTGTTTTCTTGTTGTTGTTGTATGTCCCATCCTGTTCGTTCTTCAATCCTTCTGTTTAGCCGGATGTGTATCCTGGAAACTGCTGGGCTTTCAAAGGATCCCTGGGCTACCTTGTAGTTGGACTTTCAAGGAAGATCTATCCAACTTCCTTTGCAATGGAACATATACCAAAACCACTTTCACCATCAGGAAATATCTCCAGTGCACCTAGGAACTTTTCAGTATATGTAAGTCTGAAGTTAGGTTGATATTTGTATGCATAAGGGATATTTGTGTTACAGACCTTGAAAAATGACAGCTAAAATGAAAAACTCTTTCTGTCATTGTTCTTAAAATCGCTTGCTTTTTTATGAGCTTTGAGATAGGAATAAGAAGTGTTAACAAATTTTGGGGGAGTTGTTTCTTTTCTCTTGCTTTATAAAATAGTGAACATTTTTGGAGGTAGATCATAGATGATAGTTTTTAAATTGGTATTGTTCTTTCAGATGCTTTACTTGTTCCATCCTTCCTCTGCTCCTCTCCCTCTAAGCCCTTTCTCGCCCCTCCAGTTTTTTTTTCAGCTAATCTATTATGTCCCTTAAATCTACTTTTCTTAATTGGTTTTAACTAGCACCACAGTTGTGCAGGCATTATTACAGAATAGAAGACCACAGGCCACATCAGAGTATAAATGATATCTGAGGACTTTGAGTTTTTATGTGCTTAAGCAGTCATCTGCAAGCATCTGAATCTTGACTTCGATCTTGTTTTTATCCTCGATACTTTCTCATTCTTGTTTGTGCTGAGCAGTTAATATGGTACACTGTGATAGTGGTTTTGCCATGGGAATTAAGAGGTTTGACCATGAAAACATATAAACATGGCAGAACTATTTGCAGGGCAGGAAACTCAACTACAGAGCTGTGGCTGAACAAGCATTAAATTACATGGGATACCCGTTCCTGCTTTGATAGACTTCTGAATGCTGCCTGTTGATAGGCATGCTTCTGGGTTTAGCTTGATTTCAAATGTGACTGAAGCAAAAATCTTTATCCTGTTGTTACAGGGTCTAGATGATGAATATCAAGCAGAAGGCAAGCTTCTAGGGCAGTATGTCTATGATCAAGATGGAGAACCACTGCAGCTGTTTCCAGTGATTGTAAGTCTGGATGATAAGATGTAGAGTGTTGGGATAAAGACACTCTTATTTTCCATGTTACTGCACAATGAGCAGTGAAGGAAAATGGTCTCATTCTCAGTGTGAAGATGCTAAACATATGAGGTCTGCTTCATGCTTCTGACTCCCTTCACAAATTACTAGCTGTAAGGCAAGGCAGGTTCTGTTCAAAGTGGTAGAATGTTGCCAGGACATGGCTTTGTTACTAATAAAAGTTGGCAGTTGTATGAATCTACAAAAGCAACTTCAGTTGCATCTGTTTGTACTAGAAACCTAACTGTGGTTTGTCTGTTTGCTTGTTCCTTCTGCAGGGGAAAAGTGAAAAGGCATTCCAAATAGTGGAACTGAGAATTTTGTCCAATTGGGGAAATCCAAAATACACATGCCTTTACCGGTTCAGAGTGCATGGGAAACTTGCAGAATGATCTCTTACACTACAGCTTTTGGGTTTGTTGTACATTTTGTTCTCAATTTGTATATACCGGAAAGCCTAGAACACTGGAATCTTTAAAGGACAAGGATGGAAGATGTATGCTGCAGAACTATTGATCCTCTGATAAAGGCAGAAGACTGTCAGCAGAACTGTATTACAAAAACCCAAAAATAATGCTGTAATGCTCAGCTTGTAACTGCCAGTTAGCTTTATATTTTCATGTCCATGCTGAGAGAAATAATGCATGCAAGCTCCTCTGGTTCATAAAGCCCCCTTGGCAAACAGGCAACAGCTATTTTACTACAAATGAATGTATAGGGTTTTTTAAAAGAATAAACATTTTCTGCAACTAGGAATCTGTTTTGGTTTTGTTTTGTTTTTTTAAATCCAGGACTCAACTGCATACTTCTGTTAGCTTGACACCATAAACCAAAAACTGTGGTACATCTTAAACACTGACTGTGGCTATATTTGTCCTTCAGTTGACCCTTGGTTTTGACCTTTTTGGTGGCTCTAAAAGGACAGCTTTTGATACCTGTCAAATATAGCTACTCCTGTTGTCAGGGAAAGTTAACACAACCAAAACTAGTATAAACACCAGGAACTGAGAATGTTTTGCTGTAATTTGTGGCCCTGAAATTGCTCAGAGGGAACTTTAAGTAACTGAAGTTAATTTTAAAGGTTTTGCCACAGCAACTGGGCCAATTTGTATTTTAGTGTTAATTCTAAACTGACCTTGATGTACTGACTAGCTGGATTGGAGCTGATAAGCCTGCTAAATTGCTTAGTAAGCATTAGTATACAGCAGTTAAAGAAACCTAATCTGTCAAAAGGGATCTCTGGGACAAGAATTCCTTAGGCTGCTTTGTTGTTACGCTCAAAAAATGCTGTACTGTGAGAGTGCAGTATGTGGAAACATGATAGGAGTCACTTGGCTACCCCTTCACATCTACAAGAGGACTTCTGTGCCATATTGCTGTACTGAAATATACAGGCACTCTTTAGTCATCATCCCCAGAATCCTTGGCCAGGTGTAAGATGGTTAGTGTCTTGCTCTCAGAAGCAACATTTCTGTGTAGACCAAGATGAAACTGTTTATTGCCACCCTTAGGATTCCTATTTTTTAAGATCCTTTTCAGAGAAGATTCCTGACATGTTCTTGTATGCAGAATTTTTATCTTGCTGTTATGATGCATTTTATAGTTACACCTGAACTGTTTAATGCAGGGAGCTGCTGACTTGTTTTCTGAATAGACTAATGTATGTTGCACAACAGTCCATGAATGTTTAAAAACAAGTCTCCATGTGAAGAAATCTTCACTTTAGAGACAGAACCTGTGGCCTACACAGAGGAGGTAGATTACACATGTACAGGTGTTTTCATATTATAGGTTACATATTTAAAATTAGAATTATCCTGTATAAATTGAAGTTAGGTAGCCAGGGTGGGACTATTTTGAATAACACTAACTTATTTTTAAAAATGCAAGATAGGACTTTGTGCAATGTATTTTTGTAAATGCTTTTTAAAATGTCTCTTTGCTGCCTCCAAACTGACAAGATGCTATAAAGATGTTTAAATAAAAGAGTTTTAATTTTTGGAAGTGCATGTAATATTTGAAACAAGAAATAAAGCTTTTTTTAATTCATTTTTAACTTGATTTTCTCTGGTTTTGCCTTTCAGTGGAAGCCCATTTCAAACATAAGCCTTAGCTGGGACTTGCTGGGCAGGCCTGAGGAGTAAGCTTCTGTTTACAACACAATGTGGTTTTATTTGAAATGTTAAAAATAATGAATAATAATAAAAGTAGTAATAATAATAATAATACTTCCCTTTCCCCTCATCATTCACTTGACCATGTTGGAATCCAAGAAAGGCTGCAGCAAAATGCCAGAGAAGATGCTGATCCAACCCAAAATTTGCCTCTGTAGCCACTCTATGGGATGCACTGCTGGGATGGGTGGTCCTTGTGACCCCACACCTGCTGAGAGAGGTGTCCCACCTGGCTCCAGTGGGATGAGACACTGTTGGTGACACATCTTAGGGGGGAGATGGGGCTTTTTCCCACCGGCTGGAGCTGAGCATTCTCACAGCCCCAGCTCCCTGCCNTAATAATAAAAGTAGTAATAATAATAATAATACTTCCCTTTCCCCTCATCATTCACTTGACCATGTTGGAATCCAAGAAAGGCTGCAGCAAAATGCCAGAGAAGATGCTGATCCAACCCAAAATTTGCCTCTGTAGCCACTCTATGGGATGCACTGCTGGGATGGGTGGTCCTTGTGACCCCACACCTGCTGA
>VWZX01003967.1:0-14863 GCA_013399015.1 Galbula dea
GCCAGAAGGGCCAATGGGATTCTGGGGTGTATTAGGAAGGGTGTGTTTAGTAGTTCTGGAGAGGTTCTTTCCCCCTTTACTCTAGCCTGGTGAGGTTGCATATTGTTCCCATTTCTGAGCTCCTCAGTTGAAGGAGGACAGGGAACTGCTTGAAGGAGTCCAGCACAGATCCACGAAAATGTTTAAGGGAGTGGAACATCTTCCGTATGAGGCAAGGTTGAAGCAGCTGGGTCTCTTTAGCTTGGAGAAGAGGAGACTTAGGGGTGACCCTATTCATGCTTTTAAATATGTGAAGGGTGAGTGTCTGGAAGATAAGGTCAGGCTGTTCTCCGTGAAGCCCAGTGACAAGACAAGGGGCAATGGTTGTAAGCTGAAGCACAGGAGATTCCATGCGAATACAAGAAAAATTTTTTTCTCAATGTGGTTGCCAGAGCAGTGGAACAGACTGCCTTGAGAGGTAGTGGAGTCGCCTTCTCTGGAGATAATGAAGACCTGTATGGACACATTTCTGTGTGACCTGGTCTAGGGAATCCTACTGTGGTGGGGGGGTTGACTAGATGATCTTTTGAGGTTCCTTCCAACTCCTAACATTCTGTGATTCTGTGGTTCTATGTGTTTGTAACATTAGTCTACACAAGATTTTACTAAAAGGTTTATTGCTATTGAGGAGAAAGCCGAATAAACGATGCTAGACACTTGAAGATCTGCAGTGGAATTGTTCTTGTTTTGGGAAGGCTGATCTTAGCCAAACCAGTCAATTCACCAGAGTCAAAGGCTCTGCTGTGGAAGAACCAACTACAATGACTTGCTATGGTTCTTCAAATGCTCTATGAACAGACTAAAGACAATAAGAAATTCAGAATAAACTAGATATTCTCTCAGAAGGACCTGTCACAGTTAGTAATGCAAGCTATCTAACCCACATCAACTCCCAGTATAGCAGAATCACAGTAAATCTAAATGGGAAATCATTCACACAGAGTAATAAACCAGTGAAGACATATCAGTAAGGTTTTCGAAAGAGATTAGCTCTCAGACAGTAAAAGGTTGTTCAAAATTTGGTTTTGTATAAACCTGAGAAAAAATGGCAAGTATACCACAACAGCATTGTCGCCTTTATTGACAAAGTGTAGTTAGTTACTGCACTAGGCAGATGTTAGGGAAGTACTTTATATGAATTTAGAGTTCAGTTCAGATACATGCATTTGAACAGCTACACTATGTTTAATTAGATGAATTAGAGTGTGATGAATTATTTTTAAAAGATTATCTCCTTAAATTATGTTTTAATGACATAAGGACAATTAAGAAAATGAATTATACCCAGGTTGTTCATCTTCATGTGACAATTCTGTAAAATAAAAAATTAAGTCACTAGTGTATCTAAGAAACGTTGTTATTTTTATATGCATTGATTGAACCATATTCAAAGGAGTTTTAAAATTGAAATTGTTAACAAACCATGTCTTTTAGTAATTCATAACTAGCATGCTTTTAACTTCTATTTTTGGTGCAAGCTAAATTAAACATGTAACATATTTCTAGATTTAGGGCTTTTTAGTTTAACAGTTATCAATAATTTATGTAGCATTTTTTTGTCTATGAAATTTAAAGGAAAGCAGCAGAAACACAAATACAATCTCCTGCTTGATATCTATTTGAAAGACAAGTTTGTCAGAATACAAGGCAATATTAAAACAACTGATTGATTATATGGCAGGAAAAAAACCCTTTTCACCAAATACTCTTCTGTATCTCACCAAAGCATTCATTGACCAGAATAAAAAGAAACATTTCTTGCTGATCTTCCCTATCTTCCATGCCAGTCCACAGAAGAAATCTAAAACAAAACAGAATTATCTTCTGCCAATCTACTGTATTCTTTACAATAGCAATAATCATATGACTTTCCTCCTTTACTTTTTCTCAGATCAATGTACCAAAACTAATTGCTTAGGATCTTCTGAGTAAACAATATAAACCACAGACAGCATCTCCTGCAGGAATAAGAGATGTCAAACCAAAAGGAGGCCTCCTTATTGATGACTTGGATGAGGGGATAGAGTGCACCCTTAGTAAGTTTGCAGATGACACTAAGCTGGGTGGGAGTGTCNCTAATCAGAGGTCTGGAGAACAGGCCTTATGAGGAGAGGCTTAGGGAGCTGGGCTTGTTTAGCCTGGAGAAGAGGAGGCTGAGGGGAGACCTTATTGCTCTCTTCAGCTACTTGAAAGGTGATTCTAGGGAGGTGGGTGTTGGCCTCTTCTCCCTTGTGACTAGTGACAGGACTAGAGGGAATGGGATCAAGCTGTGCCAGGGTAGGTTTAGATTAGATATTAGGAGGAATTTCTTTAGTGAAAGAGTGGTAAGATATTGGAATAGGCTGGCCAGGGAGGTGGTGGAGTCACCATCCCCGGAGGTTTTTAAGAAGAGGATAGATGTGTTTCTTCAGGGGATGATTTAGGGGTAAGAGTAGTGTAGGGCTATCTGTTGCACTAGATGATCTTGAGGGTCCTTTCCAACCGTAACGATTCTGTGATTCTGAGAGTCACTGACACCAATCTCAAAAACATTACTGCTAATTCCAATATCCATCATTAGCTAAGAATTTTCATCATAGAGGACTGAGTCCTGCAGATCTCTTACCATTACAAAACTTTTGCAGAGAGTTAATAAGTTACATTAAACCTATTATAAACTTGGACATAGAAATACAAACAGGTTATGAGTCTTATAAACCTTTATCCAATTCTACAAAAACATGACTTCTGTTCTGCTGGTAGAACTGTGCACTGCTCTGCTATATTCCTGAAGGCTGCTTGGGTTCTTCTGTGTAATTTTATTAATATTATTACTACTATTAATGCTATTATTATTATTCAGAGGATACCGATTTTAAATTATTATATTGTTTGAAATAAAATTAATTACTCAAAAATGAAACTACTGATTTTAAAATGTGAAGGAATACATTCTCCAGCACCAATATATTAATTTCACATATAGTAAATGTTCATTTTCTTACAGACTCTTTTTCAAATGTTTATGTTAGTTTATTCTCCTTTTTACAGATTTGCTATTCTTTATGTGTCTTTCTTCAACAGATACTGCTGCTGAGTACAAAGCCAAGGGATTTTAGCATCTGTGAGAATGGGGAAAAATATACTGTTCCAAGATACCTGTAACACTACTCCCTCAATATATAAAATTCAATGGATAGAGATGCTTGTTTGTCTTTAAATCAAGAATTCATTCCATAAGATTTTGAACCTTGATTATGACTTATAAAAAAGCCATGGCTATGACTGTGAAATGAGCCTGGTGTATTAGGCTAATGAAGAAAATGACTGTGTGAGTAAACACTTTTTTTTTAACTTGTGGATAGGTAGAGATATAGACATGGTGAGCTATTTTGGCTCAGTTGACAAGTAGCATGTTATTAAGCTGTGGTAGCTTAGCTACTTTCAATTATTTGTCCATATATTTCATGCAGAACCAGCTTGCTGTAGAGGAGAACAGGACCTGACCAACTGAGTGTCTACAGCAGATTTCACTTCGCGAGGCTGCCACTATGTGGACAAATCCATGGAAATCACTGCCTTCATAGGCAAGTTTTGTGTATATGTAACCAGAAAAAAACCTCAGTGGTTAACTTTGGTAATTTTTCACTGTCTTAAGCCTGAAAAGTCACAATAAAGCCAACTCATGGGCTTGTTAGGTTAGGTGTTATTAATGTTCTTGGACTACCAGGAGAGTAAAGAATGGCCATATATGAATATGAATGACATATATGAATGACAGTTTTGTCATTCAGTCATTTTGTGTATTCACTGTCATTAAAACTTTTCACCGTATGTGCAAATCTGGAGGACAAATTGTTTTATAGTACTTTTAATACAGACACAGAACAAGCAACCTCGCATTTTGAGTATGATTTCAGAAAATTGTGAAAGCAGCATGCAGCATCTGCAACCTATTTACTCACACAGAATTAAAATGGAAAGCAAGCATTGTTCCTTTGTACTTAAAAGACTGTCATAAGCAGTCCAGAATGTGTTTCTAACACCCTGCAGATTATAATAAAGCGGCTCATTTTTCTCTTACTAATGCAGCAAGTGAATTTAAAGCAAAGATACATACCTAATCTTATCAGGTACTGCTTTTAAAAATAACAAATAACATAGCACGAAATCCTCAAATATTTTCAGTTGTTTTCTTGTAAGGTCCCTTGAAAAAACATTGAAATTTAAAATTAAATGACTAGGGCCAGTTTTGCTTTTACCAATTGCTGTGATGAAAGAATTTCCATAAATAATTTTTAGTCAACATTGCCTCATTGTTTGAAACTAACAATCTGGTTTGGATAATTTGTCTTTGTATTTTATGGAAATAATTGCTTTTTATTTCTATAAAATAAAAAGATTGAGTTGAGTGATTTTTAAGTGAAGAATACTGTGAATGTTTTGTCTGTTCTGTGCAGAAGTATCATGTTTACTGCTTAAACACACAGCCTCCAGATTGTTGAGATTGATATAAAAAGCTGAGTGAAAGAAACATACCTCTATATTACTGCATCAAAAGCAGTGCTCTCTTTCTAGGATTATTTACAGTGATGTAAACACTATGTACCGAGAGAGCAGAGAGTCTTTTTGTTAAATACATTCCCTCAGCAACTTCTAACAACAGGTGCCTGTACATGGCAATATGAGCTGTCTTCACTTTCATAGCAGCTTATTTCAGTGCAGGCATCCAGCCAGGCCTCAGAATAGTATTCAAATAGCTGAACGTTGCCTCAGTATCTCTGAAGTTCCCATTTTGATACTTGACAATAAATTTAGGAGTTCTATGTTAGTCCAGTTTAATTAGGAGGAATTTCTTTACTAGGAGGGTGGTTAGGCACTGGAACAGGCTGCCCAGGGAGGTTGTGGATGCCACATCCCTGGCAGTGTTCAAGGCCAGGCTGGATATGGCCCTGGGCAACCTGGTCTAGTGATTGGCATCCTTGCCCATGGCGGGGGGGGGTTGGAACTAGATGATACTTAAGGTCCCTTCCAACCTGAGCCATTCTATGATTCTATGATAATTACATATACAGCATAGCACAGTGCAGTTAATGTTTGATGGCACTTACAGTAAGGAAGGGCCTTAAACATGTAAAGCACTTTTGATTCTGTATTTTTTTTTCAATGCCAATGAAAAACATGAAGTTACACTTCTAAAAATAGTTCCTCTGTTAAAAACTCACATCAGAAAAGAATTTTCTTTCTAAAAAAGCCAAACATACATAGCCAAACATACATACCCAATTTAAAAACCTGTAATAAAAAATGCTAATACCTTACCTTCTCGAGAGCTAAGTCATTGGATTGCAAAGTAAATCTGTCCTGGTTTGGGTTAGAATGTCCTGGTTTGGGTTAGAACAGAATGAATTCTGTTCAGTGATTTTATTTCCTAAAAAGTATTGCATCCCATATACATCATATTCAGTATCAGTTCCCCCCAGCCCACACCCTTGCCAGAGCTGCCTGCTAAACCAAACTTCCCCTTTAAAACCTTAAATTCCTGAATCTTAAGTAAGGACCCTGCCCCCAGGGGGAAACAGTAATCGGAGGGTTTTGGGACCCTGGAGGTGGGGCTGGGATTTAGTTTTGGCTGGGACTTAGTCTGTGCTGGGACTTGGACTCTACTGGGTGCTAGTAGCTGAATGGCGTGGGTTTGCTACCGGGCGCGAGCTGTTTGGACTCGGACTCGTACTGGGGAGCTGGAACAAAGGGGAGCTGCTTTGAACTGAGAGCTGGCACCCGGATGTTCCAGCACAGAACGTTTGCAACTTCGGTGGTGACGTAATTATCATAAAAAGGGGGAGTTGGGTTCGGTATTTGGGTCCTGTATATATTTATACGTGTTTCATTTAACATTGTTATTATCATTAAAGTAGTTTTAGTTTTACTTTCCAATCCAGAAGCATCTCTGCCCTTATTGTTCCCTATCTCTTCTGGTTGGTGGGGAAAGAGGGTAATAAGGAACGTCTGCTGGGGGTCAGTGGTCATGCCCAGCCTCCACCCAAGACAAAATGAAAAAATTTCATGACAAATATTTCTTTAGATTAACAGATACTTGTATGGAAATGTATATTAAAAAAAAAGCTGGTTCACATTTATCAGCATGCACCTCACATATAGTCATTGCTTTTTTTTCTATGACTTCCAGGTTTTAGATTGATCTTAAGTTCAATTTTATTTAATCTGGTCCTAGCCAGGCATGCCACCTAACCTTGGTCACTAATCCATGATAATGAAGGACTTTTTGAAGCAGAATGACTCCGCAAAAACCCTACACATCAACGAGTTTTAGTAGAAGAGTTTTACACCCTATGAAAAATCTTTGAAAGACCAGGGTTATAATAGGACAGTTTGTCCAGAAAACTGTAAGGCTCTTTCTGAACTTTGTTGAAGTTAGTAAAGACTTAACTGGAAAACTTCTGATTTGGGAGAAACAAGTATAGCATTAAGGGTCTTTCATATTAGGAGAATTTACGTGTGCCTTGGGATTTTCACAGAGATGTCTCATTTTCTAATGTATATGCATTGCAGTCTACTATCTTTTTCCATATCCAGTTAGTGAAAAAGTTTTGACTTGCAGTCATGGTGAAGCATAATCTGGGGAGTTAGCTCAATGATTTCTTTATATATACCACTGATTATAGAATCCCTTTGCACACAGTTTCACGCTGCTTTCTGTAGCTAGTCATTTGTTAAGGTGTAATGGCCTGTACCTTAAGGAAATTTAGCTCCTCAAATGCAAATCTGGTTCCAAACTGTAATCTCACTTTTTCACACCACTTATTTATAGAACATGTGTAGTACTAATATAGAAGAGAAATGAATTCCACAGTTTCAAAGACTACTATATATGTAGGTTGGCCCGTGTTAGGACTTAACACTGGTATTAATTGTCCAGTAAAACAAAGTACAATAGTCTACTAAAATAGCAACAGTCTGAAACAAAACATTGCCCTGACCATCGCTTCCATGTTGAAAATTTCTGAATATTGTTTTGGTACCTTCTAAAAGAATTTACTGGTGTGTTTAAGGGAGATGTTAACAATAATTAACTTTAGATGTAGATGAACTAGGTTTACTGTGGATTCAGTGGGGAGAGAAGCTCCTTAGCAGGCAGTTTACAGCCCTGGGATTCCTGGACATAGACTTTCTGAAGACCTCCCATCTCCCCAGCCCAGCAACAGCAGAATCAGAATTATTCCTCCACCTGGCATTATCATAAGTGTGTACCCATAAATCATCATCTCTTCTCTGATCTGGGGAGAAGAATATAACAGAAACAGACTAGGAGGCTGAAGATAGCTGGTGGAGTCCTCATATTTAACCTGTACCCACTCGCAGACTAGTCATATTTGAAATATGGACCATAGAGATGATGCTATTTGGCAAGAACCCATATGCTGTACTTTTCTATCTATCATCTGTTGGACCTGCAAAATGAGGTCCTCTTCTTAGAGTTAATCTCAGGGCAGAAAAGCTTAAGCATGAAAATGTCATTTTAATCTTTGTGGAGTAAATCAAGGCATATGATTTACAGAATATGCACAGACACAATGAGCATTTCTGTAATGAAAATTCATGCTCCCAAAGAGAGCAAGTAGTATTCTTTCTGCACAAAGACAGTTTCTTAAAAGGGATTTGATTATGCTCCAATAAATAGAAGATAAATCAAAAAAATAAGAAAACGAGGTGGCAGGATTAGCTGAAGTAATAATACCAGAATCCTGTTATCATACATTATATAACATAATGGAACACAATCTAAATTTTCCAACATAAAGAGCCTAATCTTTCTCTGCAGATAGCATTGTTGAAAACATTTTTTACTATAGCACACCACAATATCTGTTCAACATATTAATCTCCTCATCTGTGTGTGTTCCTTACAGTATTTCTGGGTTTTTGGATCACAATCCCCCCAAATATTTTCAGGCAATTTCACAGGGAAAGTTAGAGCTAACAGTAACTTTTGTGCAGAATCAGCTTTAAAATATCCATTACTCTTTGGCAGATGTTCGTGTTAATATTAATTGAAAAACCATGTTTCAATTTTAAATGGTAATTCTTCATCCTAATAAGTGAATTTTTATTGCTTGTTTAGAGAGAGATTTTTATTAAAAAGTGTTGAAAGAAAAATTTTCTTGTCCCTAAAAGCTTTTTGCCAATTTTCCAATATCAAATCATAAATCAAAATTGAAAAAAATTTCTTAAAGCACAATTAAGCACTTATTTATAAGCTCTTTCTGTTCAGGCTATGTTTAGAACTGTATCTGTGAGTATCATTGGGCTATGATTTAGGGTGCTATGGACAGCAATCACTTTGCAATATTTAAGACTAAGATAATGAGGCTTATGAGAAGTGTTTGTGTTTATCCTGATAAACAGTTATGACTCTGAAAAGGCAGTTCCATAAATAACATCCATTGGAGCATCAATGGCATAAACACAGTGGAAGTGACAGAAGATTTACCTACCTTTCTGCGTCTCAGGCTGGAAGGAATTAGTAGGTTAAGAAAAAAAATGAAGCAGACCTGTAGCTGCATTTAGCTTCGAACCAGGGAGGTTCTATAATCCATCCTTGCAGCTCATCTCTGGTATGGTGAGCAAGCATGGCTTTGCGCCAAGGCCAGCATAATTTTTAAGTCTATAGCTTTGTAGTTTAGTAGATCAGATATAAGGTACTAATGTGAGAGTATGGATAAGGAGAGTTCTGAGGAGCAAAGTTTAAGGCAAAATCCAGAAAGAGTCACTGACTATTAAACTAGCTTTGACCATCACTACATAGATATCTTTTCCCTTTTTAAATTAATTACTACCCACAGACTTTTAAGTATCTATTTATTTATGTCATATGCTATGCACATGGAAAGTCTGATTCTAGAAACCTTACTCTGGTGAACAACTGTAAAAGACTGTTTGAAATCTCTGCTTTATTAGCTAATGCAAATTGGTTTCCCAACTGTGCAAGACTGCATTTCTGTCTCAAAGTTTGATCTGTATATTGGGACAGTTTGCATGGCATTTGTATATTGAGACATCATTTGAAGGCAAAGTAAGGACAATGATGAGACTTTACATTCAGATACCCCAAGCCGGAGACTCCAGAGCTTACAGTGCAGAACAATGAGGCCTGATTACTCATGCGAACATCATAACATAAGGCCTAGGCGTGTGGACATCTCTTGAAAGATCTATGCATGAGAAAATATGGAGGAACCTGTGGGACATTCAGTTTGTCTTGAGGATAAACAGGAGAGAGTCCTGTGAAATTTGCTATAAAACCGGAGGAAAAATCCCCAGCTGGTGTGTGAAATCACCCACCGCCATGGAAGGACCAGGGAGACTTCAGAGCCTCAGGCATTGTGAGGACCGTGTCCATGTTGGTGTAACTATGCTCCCTCACTCCCCTCTCTATCTCTGCTACCCTCTGCTTAATTTTCTTCCCTTTTTCTCTGTCCTACTGTCTTATTGCTTTAACTCTCTTGTTCCAATAAACCCTAATTGATTTGTGGCATTTGACCTCATTTGTATCTTAATTCTGCTCTGGGAAACAAACCTCGAATTTACCCCGTGCATATTAACTGGACCAGGACAACAACTTACATAACTAAGTTTCCACTTCCTTTTTACACCAGAAAATACCCTAACATTATTATACAATGATACAAAAAAATCTCAAAATGACTGCCTTTTCCCATAGCTTTTTCTCCATTAGAGATAATATGCTTTTCTACCTTACAATGTCATCAATCAGTGCCATAAACTGGACACTAATTGGTTTTCTAACCAGAACACTGAAGATTGTGTGGCAGCCTCTGTACAGGAAAACATACACTGCTCAGCTTTGCTCTATCATGCATGTAAATGTACTCATTGTACACAAAGAGTGTACAACTAGCTGATAAAGCATTTAGACAGTTATAGAACAGATGGTGTTCTACAGCTGGAAACAAGGATCGTGTCCAACAGATATACAAATATAAAAATAAAGTTATACTAACTTCAACTAATCAAGACTGCCTTCATAGAGAGTAAAAGTCTTTGCAATATTACATCTGTCAGATTTTATGAAAGCCTCAGGAAGCCATTTAATTGAATAATAATGCAGCTTTCTTTCCTGTTTCTTGTTCCATGCGTTAGACTGCTGTTTAAATTTCATGTGGAGATATCAATGCATCTAGATTTATTTGTCAGTGAGAGGGAAGCTGACAATTAGTTACTTCTTTCCATTAGTAAAAAGCTGTTTTAACAGACAACGGGTTTTGGAAGTAGTCTCTGTGGTTTTAGGTTCTGCTAGTAGCTAAACAAGGAGAATAACATTAAATACAGCAACTGCAGAGGTTTAGAAAACACCAGAAGATTAAAGAGATGTTGGAACAAAACATCCTGTTAGTTTAGGCTGTCTGTAGAATTGGAAAAGGAAGATAAGAGAAGTGTGGGTGGAGAAAGAGTTTCTTTCCCCAACTGTCAATCTTGTAAATCTCATATACTGAACAAATATTCCTGCTTAGAGGTTATCTCAATTATTTTTCACACAGGCAACATAATTTGAAGTGTCACAATTCCAGTCTTCAGAGTTAACCTTACTTTCTTGGAGGGCCAGAGGTTTATATCTGAACTGAACTTCTAAAAGAGCTAGAGATCTTCACATATGGAAGCAAAATGGTATAACACACTTTATAGAGTTTAAGATGCCTGTGAGGACATAAAGTGTTGTACTCCAGGTTCTTAACCCTTCGCTTCTCTGCAATACATTATACAATACTGTACAATAGCATTTTTTTTGATTATACCTTTTGACTGTAAATCTCTACAAAGATTAGGTTTACTAGAAATCTTCTTTGGCATTATTCATTATCATTTCTCTAAATAAGAGCCACAAAAATTTTGTCTATAATTTTGATAATATAATAAATGTCTCACAATAAGCTCTGCTACAGAAGAGCTTACTTTCCTCTTACATGGTCTTTTAAGACTTTGCATGATTTCTAGGGACAAACTGAATTACAGTATAAGTTGAGATATCCTTTTCCTCAAAAATTTAAAACAGCAATTTGTGCGCTTGTTTAGCTTTAAATGTCAAAGTAGAAATGTAAGCTGAAGCATAGGAGATTACGTGTGAACATACGTAGAAATTTTTTCACAGTGAGGGTGACAGAGCACTGGAACAGACTGCCCAGAGAGGTTGTGGAGTCTCCTTCTCTGGAGATATTCAAAACCCATCTGGAGACGCTTCTGTGTGAACTGGTCTAGAGAATCCTGCTGTGGCAGGGGGGTTGGACCAGATGATCTTTCAAGGTCCCTTCCAACTCCTAATATTCTGTGATTCTCTGAATATGGATGTAAACAAACCAAGTACCTACAGTAATATGTATATGACTATAACAATAAAGACAATAAAACCTCTATGCTGGACTTCCAGAGGGCAGATTTTGACCTGTTCAGAAGAAAGGTCCAGAGCACACCCTGGGACACAATCCTCAAAAACAAGGGTGTACAGGAGGGATGGATGTGCTTCGAGGAAAAAGTCTTGAGTGCACAGGAACAGGCTGTACCAATTAGCCAAAAGGCAAGCCGGCGGGGAAGAAGACGACCCTGGTTGAATAGGGAGATACTGAAGGAAATCAGAGATAAAAAGGGAGCCTACCAACTGTGGAAGGTAGGGCTGACTACTCGGGAAGAGTATAGGACTATAGTTAGATCATGCAGAAGGAAAATCAGAGAAACAAAAGNCTACCAACAGTCCTGGCTCTCTGGGGAGGTCCCAGACGATTGGAAGCTGGCAAATGTCACGCCAATCCACAAAAAGGGCTGCAAGGAGGACCCATGCAACTATAGGCCTGTCAGCTTGACCTTAGAGGAGTTTTAGCTAAAAGGTAAAATGACTGAACAGAAGTAGTTCTGTCCTAACTCAGATCGAGGCAGAGGCATTCCATCCTCCAAAATAGTGTCTGTAGATACTGGATGCTGGAAATAGAAGTCAACCTGCGAAGACTCATTGTTATTTGCCCTTTTTTTCCCAAAAAGTCTTAACTGGTGTTTCCACTGGATATGAGAAATTACCAGGGTTTATGGCATGTGCTGAGATAGGAGGTTTTATCCCACTTAAATATGCACAAAATGTCTGCAATATGGATATCTCTGTCTACTCAAAAGGATGACAGGATTTCATCCAAAGAAAGTATGTCTGCCACCAATATACTGGGGAGAAGATGGGTTGTAATTTACAGTCCACAATGAAGGACACAGATATTAACACAACGTCCCCTCTTTGTGTATTATTCTATGCAATTATCATGTCTAAGCAGATTAAATTTTCAAGAACAAACTCCCATTTTTTAAATTTACAAACATATCAAAATATGACTGCAAAAGTAAGCTGTACATTGAATCTGCCTATAATTTTTGAAACATCATGTGCATACATTGGCATATAAGAAAATATTTGAAACTATCTTTCAAATTTTCCCCCTCTGCATTTCACAGAATCACAGAATGTTTGGAGTTGGAAGGGATCTCGAAAGATCATCTAGACTAATCCCCCTGCCACAGCAGGATTCCCTAGACCAGGTCACACAGAAGCACATCCAGATGGCTTTTGAATATCTCCAGAGAGGGAGACTCCACAACTTTTCTGGGCAGTCTGTGCCGGTGCTCTGCCACCCTCACTGTGAAAGAATTTCTACATGTAATCACACAGAAGCTCCTATGCTTCAGCTTACAGCCATTGCCCCTTGTCACTGGGCTTCACTGAGAGGAGCCTGACCCCATCTTCCTGACACTCACTCTTCACATATTTAAAAGCATAGATGAGGTCACCCCTTAGTCTCCTCTTCTCCAAGCTAAAGAGACCCAGCTCCCTCAGCCTTGCCTCATAAGGAAGATGTTCCACCCCCTTCATCATCTTGATGGCTCTGTGTTGGACTCCTTCAAGCAGTTCCCTATCCTTCTTCAACTGAGGGGCCCAGAACTGGACACAAGATTCCAGATGTAGCCTCACCAGGCTAGAGTCACATCATATCTGTCATATCCTCTTGCTGATCACAAGGGAGAGGTGATTAGAACCTCCATCTCAGCTGCTTCCCTTGAGGAAGTTGTAGACTCTGTTGATGTTACTCTCCAGGTTTCTCTTCCTGAAGCTGAACGAAACAAATTACCTCAGCCACCCCTCCGAAGTCCTGCTCTTTTTCATCATCTTTATTGCTCTCTTCTGGACATACGCTAACAGCTTGATGTCCTTCTTATACTAAGGAGCCCAAAAATGCACACAATACTTGATGTGGGGCTTTATCTGTGCAACATAGAGTGGGACAACCACCTCCCTCGTCTGGCTACCTATGCTGTGCTTGATGACCCTCTGGACATGTCTAGACCTTTTGGCTGCCAGGGAACACTGTTGACTCATATTTAACTTGAAAGCAACCCAAACATACAGATGTCTCTCTGTGGTACTACTCTCCAGCCTCTTATCTCCCATTTTGCATGAATAAGCAGGATTGTCCTGTCCCTGGTGGAGAATTCAACAGTTGCTCTCGTTAAATTTCACACTGCTGCTGATTTCCCAGCTCTCTAGTCTATCCAGATCTCTCTGTAAGGCCTCTCTGCCCTTCAGATGTCCACACCTTCTCCTAATTTAGTCTCACTGCAAACTTAATCTACAATCAGTTCCTCCATCCAGATCATTCATAAGAACATTGAAGAACATTGGCCCTAAAATTGAGCCTTGGTGAAACCCATGAGAAACTGGCCACCAGCCTGATTTAACCTCATTTACCATAAACCTTTGAGCCCAACCTGTCAGCCAGTTCTCACCCAATGCATTATGGACTTCTCTAGGTGCATGTTGGACATTTTATCCAGAAGTATACTGTGAGCAACAAAACCCCACATCTGCTGGCTTACCCTGGTGAACTAGATGGTTTACTAACTTACTGTGGCTGTGTCTCCAAACAGAATCCAGCACCAAATCACCCACTTGCGTGGGATCCTTACTGTGTGACAAATAGTCTGGAATTGTCATAATGTCATATATACACTATGTCTCTTTGTTTGAATAATTTACACAAAATGAACCTTGGGATAATGTCAAAAGGCTACTTTTGCACTGCTCAGAATGGTAGGCTGGTAGCCTCAAGTGATTACATTCATCTTTATGACAGAGTGTTAGAGTAACCAGAGAGTACCTCAGAGAAACTTGTCCTACTCTCTGACTTACCTTACTGAATCTACTTTAGTGGACAGGCTGCTCATCCCCAAAAGAATAATCAGTAAGGTGAAAGAACTCAATAATTAAAGTATAGATTAGAACAAAGTATGAAGAGGCCCAATCTATTGGGGTTTTTTTACAAAATAAAAATATTACACTTTATTACCTCTTCAACATCTTTATTGATGACTTGGATGAGGGGATAGAGTGTACCCTTAGTAAGTTTGCAGATGACACTAAGCTGGGTGGGAGTGTCGATCTGCTTGAGGGTAGGCAGGCTCTGCAGAGGGACCTAGACAGGCTGGATCGATGGGCAGAGGCCAATGGGATGAGTTTTAATAAGGGTAAATGTAGAGTCCTGCATTTTGGGCGTAACAACCCCCAGCAGCGCTACAGGCTCGGGAAAGAGTGGCTGGAGAGCTCCCCAGCAGAGAAGGACCTGGGGGTGCTGATTGACAGCCAGCTGAACATGAGTCAACAGTGTGCCCAGGTGGCTAAGAAGGCCAATGGCATCCTGGCTTGCATCAGGAATAGTGTGACCAGCAGGAGCAGGGAGGTGATCTTGACACTGTACTCGGCACTGGTGAGGTCACACCT
>VWZX01003967.1:15003-34961 GCA_013399015.1 Galbula dea
TAAGAGTAATGTAGGGCTATCGGTTGCACTAGATGATCTTGAGGGTCCTTTCCAACCGTAATGATTCTGTGATTCTGTGATTTTGTGTTTGAAGTTATCTGTATCTAGGCTAAGCTAGCAAAATACTTGTTTTCAGGGACAGACCAATGACAGCGCAGTGTATTAAAATTCCTCTTGGTACATTATTACAGAATCACAGAATCACAAAATCATTACGGTTGGAAAGGACCCTCAAGATCATCTAGTCCAACTGGTAGCCCTACACTACTCTTATCCCTAAATCATCCCCTGAAGAAACACATCTACCCTCTTCTTAAAAACCTCCAGGGATGGTGACTCCACCACCTCCCTGGCCAACCTATTCCAATATCTTACCACTCTTTCACTAAAGAAATTCTTCCTAATATCTAATGTAAACCTACCCTGGCACAGCTTAAGCCCATTCCGTCTAGTCCTGTCACTATTATTGAAATCTGGTTTTTATAGCCATTATGCCTAACCTTATGTGCCCTATAGGATGCTAATTAATTTTGATGAAAATTCTCAGTTAATTAGTATGAAGTGCAATTACATCTATCATGTCATCTAGGTTTCTATTCTCCATAAAAAACATTTTATGATGATCATTTGCAGCCTTCTTTTTAAATGAATAATTTTCAAGTAATTTTTGAAAATTGAGTGAAATGCAAATTTTAAATTCCATAATTTTCATAATTATTAATACATTAAAACTCAGAATATGATACATGCAGAATGATCAGTTTGGATTCTCGTCGGAATATAAGTGGTCTAAATTATCCTGTTTCATCTATTTTTATCTACATTGCCTATAATATTCAGCCCAGAGATACAGCCTTATCTGCAGATAGTGATTTAAGGAAATTAATCAATATTTTTACTCACGGAAAGGTTTATTCTCGGCGCCAGGTGCTCAGGGGATATTTCCACCAAACTACGCACACCCTGCTGCCTGAGCCATGCTCTATTTGTGTTACAAGGTATAACATATGCAACAAGAAGGTATTTTACGTTACAATTGAAACTATCAACATTTCTATAAAAGTATTACATAAGAAATAGGCTACCATCTACAAAGTATTTCAAGTATTACATATGCACCAGGCTACCATCTACAAAGTGATTAAACTATCAATGCAGTTGCAGAGTGCTACAGGAAAGTATTACATATGCACCAGGCTACCATCTACAAAGTATTTCAGGTGTACAATTGAAAACTATCGATGCAGCTGCAGAGTGTTATTACATATGCACCAGGCTACCATTTACAAAGTGATGAAACTATCAATGCAGTTGCAGATTGTTACAGGAAAGTATTACATATGCACCAGGCTACCATCTACAAAGTATTTCAGGTGTACAATTGAACTGTAATGTGTTTCGGGAAACTATCAATATATTATATATGCATATACACCACCCCCTAGGTCCCCCTTTGTGAATCGAGATGCCAGACTGAAGATTGGGTCCAGCTGATCTTTAGTTTTCTTTTGTGTTTTGCTCCAAACCCAGACCATTAAGTTCTCCCATCGCCCAGCCTGATGCTTCTATTCAATTTCTTCGTCTCTGTTCAATCTTTATCTCTGCAGTTTCTTTTGTGTTGTACCCCACACCTAGATTGTCTCATTGTCCGGTCCTCAGCCATCCTCTGCAAATATTCAATGTTAGTTTCCCCCTTAATCAATAGGACTGAAAATGTTGAGTGAAAAAATCTGCAGCCTAACACCTGTTTTCTCATACACTGTAAAGCTTTGGATCAGGTCACTTTATCTACATGTCCCTTTCACTGAATCAGAGAATCAGAGAATGTTAGAGGCTGGAAGGGATCTTGAAAGATCATCTAGTCTAACCCCCTTGCCAGAGCAGGATTCCGCATGGTATTGTGCATTTTCTAAGGTGCAATAAAAACAGTAGGTGTTGCTTTGCCTTGAACTCTGATTCTAGGTTGTTTAGGAATTGCAAAATTATTTAATATATCAATCTTTTGGGTTGCCAGAACAAAATCCTAAAAAAAAAAAAAGGATGAAAATGAATTTTAAAATAACCTTTTAAAAAATTTTTTAGGTATAATTATTAATAAAATCATATGTCTGGAAGATGAATCATCACTAAAACATTGTTTGGAGTATATGGATTAAATTTTGGAACTAAGGCTTTGATACATATTACTCCTAGGAAAAAATTTATTGCTTTTGAATTTGAGATTTGTTTGAAAAGGTGTAAAGATCTTGCAAGTAATCTGAGGTTTTTTAATGTCACTTGGTCTTCTTTCCTCTTTTTGAAACTGAAATATAAAACTTTTCTTGGTTCTAAGCTAAGCTATTTTTGTTGCCAAATGTCACAAAATGAGAAATACTCTTACCATTTGTTTAGGGAGTTAACAAGATGGGAAAACATAACACTTTTTGTGGAATATGACTGTTCTAGTGGTACTGGCAGGATAGCTGTTATGTGTCTGTGGGGTCAGACGTGGACCTGTTCAGAGGGCACAGCAAGCAAAGACCTTGATGTTTGCACTCATCCTCTCTGCTTTCTATAGCATACTACTATAAATCTATTCCATCTGTTCTGCATAAAGCCTGAAAGTTAAGATTAAGCGAGTGTGTAGTGCCCAAGAGGACCAAATGTAAACAGAAGCTGGACAAAATCAAAGTAGTCTCAATAAAATATACACTGAACATCCTTACCCTCTTTGATGTATACGACTATGCAACGAGGCAGCTCCAAGGCTAAAAATTTGTGGATTTTTATTTTGCAAACAGTTTTTGCCCATCAGTTTGGGTTGGTTTTTTTTTCTTCAATCTGTTGGTTCCACAGATATTTTTGTTTCTTGTTACTGCTCACATACAAAGTTGATGAAGCATCTAGTGTTTGCCAAGTAAGTGTGAATGCTGTGGAGAAACAAGGCAGAGCTGCATTTAACGTTTTTCTTTTTCAGAAAAAAAAATTGTCATTTCGAAGAGACATTCCATAGAGCAAATATTTTGCCTAACAGTAATACCTGAAGTTGAAATGATACTTTCCAACTACAATATTTACAAAGCTTTTGTTATGTAGCCTTAATTATCACTTAAGTGCATTTTTAATTCATAAGAAGGGTAATAAATATAATGCAATAAAAGTGCTCTTTGCAGGTTTTTTTTTCCATTAGTGAAAAATGCTACATTTCCATTAATTATGAATAACAATAACAATAATACATAAGCCAAATACTATATGTCATTTAGAAAGCTTTTTTAGGTAAGTGTAAAGCCTGTTTTCTGTTGTTGATTTAATGTAGAATATCTCTGGTACAGCTGTTAAAAACCAATCCAGTTCACTTCTATAAATCAGAATGTAACTTTTGTGAGTGTTTTACCACTTGATAAAAGCAGTAGGTAATGATCCTTACACTCACTAGCATACATTATGGTGGTGATAGTTTCCAGTTATCAGGAGGAATCTGCAGGAATGCAGGCATCTTGGTATAAATCAGAGCAGATACATGTTCATTTTAATTTATGCTGAGAGAGAAATTCATCCCCTCCTATGAAGTGTGATGCTCTCAGCGGTGCCTGCAGGACGTGTAGCCCTGATCCCACTGTTGCAAACAGCCCTGCATATTTTTCTCTTGCTTGCATCAGCTCATTCATGTCTTGAGCAGCCACCACTGCTCAGAGGCTTTAAGGCATGTCTGGACTCAGGTCACTTTGTCATGGGGTGGCAGCACCCTGCGCACTGTGCGTACACTGCACCCTAAGGCCCTCTAAAGCCCCATGATCCCCTCTATCAATGTATGTCATCCCTCCTGGGCTGTTCTCACAAAGCAACCCTCCACCCCCTCCAAACACATTTCCCAGTGCCTCCCGCCAGCTCAGTAAGCTGCTGTACTTGAAGTTTTGTACCCCAGGCTATCTCTGCTAGGAGCTCCTCTGATCTCTGCCTTACCAGTCTCACCAGCTGGCCCTACCACACCTCGGACAGTGTAAAAGGCCACAGGAGATTTCTCCATCTTGAAACATGCACAAGTAATAAGGATATTTAGAGAGAAGGAGAAAAATCCCACCTTACTTCTGAAACTAGCCCGAGACAAGGCTTGGAACCCAGCTGCAGGAGGCTAAACCCACAGAGAGAGATGAAAACTGTTTGGTCCAGTGGTAACAACAGAAGTGGAGCCTCTCCCTTCGGCAAGAAGGAGGAGCCAGGTCACTATAGATCAGTCAGCCTCACCTCCATCCCTGGAAAGGTGATGGAACACTGGAGGGGGTCATTGGGAGCA
Organism: Galbula dea; assembly: GCA_013399015.1. Taxonomy (NCBI): domain Eukaryota; kingdom Metazoa; phylum Chordata; class Aves; order Piciformes; family Galbulidae; genus Galbula; species Galbula dea. The sequence goes on from VWZX01003967.1 coordinate 19,280, forward strand.
GTCATCATGGGTTCACCAAGGGGAAGTCATGTTTGACCAACCTGATAGCCTTTGATGAGGACATAACCAGGTGGATTGATGAGGGGAAGGCAGTGGATGTAGTTTATCTTGATTTCAATAAAGCATTTGACACTGTCTCCAACAGCATCCTTGCAACTAAACTGGGCAAGTGTGCTCTGGCTGATTGGTAGTGAGATGGATTGTGAACTGGTTAAAGGACAGAAGTCAGAGAGTCGTTGTCAATGGGATGGAGTCTAGTTGGAGGCTTGTGTCTAGTGGAGTCCCTCAGGGGTCAGTACTGGGACCAGTACTTTTCAATCTATTCATTAGAGAATGAATTAGAGAGGAGACTAAGGGATGACCTCATCTATGCTTTAAAGTATGTGAAAGGTGGGTGTCAGGAATCACACAGAATCACAGAATCATTACTGTTGGAAAGGATCCTCAAGATCATCTAGTCCAACCGATAGCCCTACACTACTCTTACCCCTAAATCATCCCCTGAAGAAACACATCTACCCTCTTCTTAAAAACCTCCAGGGATGGTGACTCCACCACCTCCCTGGCCAGCATATTCCAATATCTCACCACTCTTTCACTAAAGAAATTCTTCCTAATAGCTAATCTAAACCTACCCTGGCTCAGCTTAAGCCCATTCCCTCTAGTCCTGTCACTAGTCACAAGGGAGAAGAGGCCAACACCTGCCTCCCTAGAATGGCCTTTCAAGTAGCTGAAGAGAGCGATAAGGTCTCCCCTCAGCCTCCTCTTCTCCAGGCTAAACAAGCCCAGCTCCCTAAGCCTGTCCTCATAAGGTCTGTTTTCCAGACCCCTGACTAGGTCAGGCTTTTCTCGGTGAGGCCCAGTGACAAGACAAAATGCAATGGCTGTAAGCTGAAGCATAAGAGATTCTGTGTGAATACACATAGAAACTTTTACAGTGAGGGTGATGGAGCACTGGAACAGACTGCCCAGAGAGGTTGTGGAGTAAACCCCACCTGGACGTGCTTCTGTGTGACCTGGTCTAGGGAATCCTGCTGTGGCAGGGGGGTTGGACTAGATGATCTTTCAAGGTCCCTTCCAACTCCTAACATTATGTGATTCTGTGACTCAAAGAAGGCCTTGAGGGGTGACCACCTTCTCAGCTGCAACAGCCCTATTTCAGGTTTTGCAGAGGCAGCTGTTGGCAGCCTTGATGTGCCTCCTCTCCTTTGCATCATTGTCTCACAGCTGAACTGGATCATGAGCTTTCCTTCAGTGCCTTCTCCACATTTTGCCTTGGAAAGTAGTCACAACTCAGTCCAGAAAACATCTGGAATATAGAGGTGTTTATGTAAAAGAGACCTGACCCGTCCTGGTCCCCATCTGGAGCCTGTGTGGCTTGTGCACATGGGAAACCTAGTACGTTGCAGGAGCTGTCCCGTCCTCAAGTATGTCTCTAAAGAAATGAAAACTCACCATTCATTCATTCACAGAAACTGCATACGCATGTGCTTCTGCTGTAGCCCTTGTAAGGCAACACCATGATTTTCAGCAGTTCATCTCCATAGTCATTCTTCTGCAGCCTATGTCCAGGAGCATTATCTGTAAACTGCAACTGATGTTTCATGATGAGGCAGAAGGCTTGAATTTGAAGCTGGCAACCTGACCACTGTGGGAGGAGAAGAGGACATGAGCAAGAGGTGAAAGCTTTCGTGTTAGGAAGAATAGAGTCATGGGAGAGGCACTGAGGGAAGAAGACAGTGACAGTGTTTTGTTTTAAGGCCTCTAGTTCTTATGGTCTTAAATTAAGCTCCTTATGCAGTAAATGAATTCTCAACAGAGTGATTCAGGTTATCCAAGTCAGGTGCTTAAAAGAAGAGATTGTGAATATCCATTCTAAAGTGAGAAGTAAGCAGAAATTAGGTGTTTAATTAATTATACATTTATAATCTTTGCATGGCATTGCAATAAGGAAAGGTGCATAAGTAGCTATATACATTTCCTTCACCTTTTCAAGAAGAGCCCCAATACTAAGAAGGGAGAAAGGAAAAATAATTGCACTTCACTTCTGTTTAAAAGCCTCCTATCAAATCAATGCTGCAGAAGGACCTAAAAAGTAGAACTCTTGCTAAAATCGTTTTTCCTCAGATGCTTGTTGTTATAGTCTGTTAGAACAGAGTTATTTCTCAACCAGCCTTTCCTAGGATAGTTTGTGGCTGAAATACAGAACAAGTTTCTGTAGAAAAGTACAAGACTACTTTCATGGTATTTGAAGAAAAGTTGAAGCTGCTTAACTGTTTAACATAACTGAAGAATGCACTATTATGAACAATGTACTGGACTTTCTTCAACTGTCAAGCAAAAATAATCTATCAATGTCAGGGTTTTTTATGTCACAGGAAGCTACTATCATTATTTCAGAAAACGTCCCATGAATAGTGGAATAAAGTATGGGAGATTCCTTAGCATCTTTACCCCATTTTTTTTTAAAGATAGGAAAAAAAAAAACCCAACACTCAAACCTGTGTTTTCATTTATGACTAAAGCAAAATAGAAGTTTGCACAATAAGGGAAATATATCTAAGTCATGGATACATTTACCTCTCCAGATAATTAGCTTAGTTCTGATTTAAAAAGGCATATTGAACATTTCTATATAAATTATAGTGATTGCTTCATGGTAAAGTTTATGCACAATTTCAGTACAAGTAGAAAGCTAGTATGAATATCTAGTAATTTACAACAAAATTCAAGATTTAGTCAACTATGATCCAAGTTGGCATTTAAATAACTGATCTAATTTTGAAATGAGCTATATGCATGTACTACCCATGAAGCTAAAGATTTTATAAATAAGCCTCTGTTAAGAAAGTTTATTGTTATTAAGCATGCTTAAATTTTTTTCTGAAATGGATTCAGTACACTAGAGTAAGCACAGCATTATGGACAGACAAAAATGTCAGTTTCAGAAAAATGAGCAGCTCTGGAAAGCACCAGGCTGACACTGGGAGACTACTTAAGCCCCTAACGAGAAAAACTGATGTCTTGGTCCCCTCAGTTTTCTGCAGCTGCATGAAAACTCAAAATTCACCTCTCCTCCTGCATCTTTTGTAATTCATTGTGCATTACCTGGTCTATTTTCAGCTTTAGAAAACCCTGTTGAACAATAATAATAATTTCTTGAAGGGAAAAAAAACCATGGCCAGCTGGCCAAGACTATGAAGGTATTACTTCTATAATTTTTTCCCAACTGTGTACAAATGTCTATCAGAAGCCAACACATAAATAACATAGGCCTCTGACTGTAGCCCTTGAGACTCCTACGAGCTGTGTAAAAAACTCTGGTTTCCAGAACAAGCACTGATCTCTGTTCTGTGGCTGCAGACACAATAATGTAAGCGTTCCAAGTGCTATAATCCTTTTTCCCTTTCCCTTGGAGGGTTCCCCCTATTGTGTACGTAGTATTTTAATTGTATATAACTGCTATATATGTAAATATACATACTTTTGATATAGTTTGGGTTGTTTCGGGCTCTTTAGTTTCTCTCGTAGTTTCTTTAAAACTCTGAGAGGGAAAGGGGGGAAGGCTTTCACTGTGAGTTTGGGCATTTGGCAGGGAGCCAGGTCCAAACAATCACAGGCTAAGATCACCTCAGGAGGTTGTATATATAGACTTCTCCTGATTGCATGGGAACAACTTCAAGAATTGTTTCTTTATAAGTAAGGGTATTAAACTAAAAGGAAAAGGAAACAGCCAACAAGAAAAAGGAGGACCACAGTCCTTCCTCAACTGTTTTTCAGAGAAACCTGTTTCAGGGTAAAAGAACTATCTATCCTAAATTTTGGCTATAGCAAAATAGAATTGATTTATTACCTTTGCTGGGCTGTTGCTTATCTACAATTCAGCCTACTAGTAACCCAACACTTTTTTGAGGTTTTCTACAAACATTCAGAATAGTATTGGCAATGTTTGAAGAGAGATAAAATCTACAATGCTCTCTTCGATTTAATCTGAGTGGAGTCAGGGCCCTGACCATTTCCCACTCCAATGCTGGGCTGACCACTGGTGATATTTCTGGAGGATGACAAAGCTGTGATGGAATAGCTGAAGTCTGGGGTGACAGGTGCAGGAAAACTGAATGAAGAAAGGAAAGTGACACAGAGAATGTGATGTAAAGTACAATCATTAAATTGCATCCAGGAATGTAAAAGGGAAGGAAGAGGAAAAAGCATCCCTCTTAGTCTGTATTTTCAGACCAAATATGCTTCTGCTGCCTTCACCCTGTGGAAGGGGGCACTGAATGAATTTCTTTACCAAACTATTTCTTATCACAATATCACATCTACTGTACATGTCTACTACAGGCTGCTGTTTTACTGCTGCCAGTTATAAGTCTGTGGGACAACACAGACATTTTTTTACATTGTTTTGCTAAAACAGTGTTCTAATAACTATTCTCTTCTCAGGATAGAAAACCTATCCATGCATAGATCACAGAAATGTACATGCATACAAAAGGCAGCCAGAACTGATCTGCAGAGATGCAAAACCAATTTGTGGAAACATTTCTCACATCAGTGCCTCTTCTCCCCCTCAACCCTCCTTGCATCCAGAAAAACAAGTGTTTTCTGAGCTAGTCACATTGAATCTGGTTTAATCTATGCATCTAGTAAATAACCATAATAACCTTGTGCTCCACATGTGGGTGTTTTAAAGCAGTCATACGACAGCACCAACATCATTAATCCCTCTGCTAATTACAGTGATCAGAGAAACAGAACAGTTGCAGATTTCAATGGAGGAAACTGCTGGTTAATTTGTTTACTCCCTGGGTTGTGCTGAGGGACTAATTAGCTAAATCAGGGTGTACTTTAGTGGACCTTGTGTTTGCTATAAAATAATTAGTAAGGCCTCTGACACAGTCTCCCACAGCATTCTCCTGAAGAAAACAGCAAATCGTGGTAGAGATAAATGTACTCTTCACCGGGTTAAAAACTGGCTGGGTGGCTGTTCCCAGAGAGTTCTGATTAACGGGGTGAAATCTAACTGGCTGCCTGTCACCAGTGGTGTCCCCCAGGGCTCAGTTTTGGGTCCAGTCTTGTCTGGTGTCCTAACTGATGACCTGGATGTGGGGATTGAGAGCACCCTCAATCAAGTTTGTAGAAGACACCAAATTGTGTGGGAGTGTTGATCTGCTTGAGGGCAGAGAGGCTCTCCAGAGGCACTTGGACAGGCTGGATCAATGGGCCAAGACCAATTGCGTGAGGTTCAATAAGGCCAAGTGCTGTGCTGAGATGGAGGAGACAGAATTGTCTCCCCCTCACTCGAGGAGAAACCTTGGGACAAAGATAACATTCTGTTTATCAATATGAGACCATGGGAGAAGTAACTTCAAAGTAACAATGGTCTGGCATTCACAAGAATGTATCAGGAAGAAACATCAGAGAGACCTGTGAATGCTTAACTATGGCCTGTAGTGATAAGGAAATCGAATTAGAGTGTAAAGATACAGCCTGGAGACAGTCTGTATCTGTTGTGTAACTGCTTGATTGTTTTGTGGTTGCATTGGCTATTTGGTAGAGTATATAAACCCTTGTTTTGTTCTAAGAACATGTCTTCGATCTCACATTGGAGTCCATGCCTCAATACCCACAGTGCCAGGTCCTGCATTTCAGTCACAACAACCCCAGGCAACGCTATAGGCTTGGGGATGAGTGGCTGGAAAGCTGCCCAGCAGAAAAGGACCTAGGGTTGCTGGTGGACAGCCTGCTTAATATGAGCCAGCAGTGTGCCCAAGTGGCCAAGAAGGCCAATGGCATCCTGGCTTGTATCAGCAATAGTGTGGTTAGCAGGAGAAGATAAGTTATTGTGCCCTTTTACTCGGCTCTTGTGAGGCCTCATCTCAAGTACTGTGTTCAGTTCTGGGCCCCTCATTATAGGAAGGACATGTAGGAACATGTCCAGAGGACAGCTACCAAGCTTGTGTGGGGTTTAGAGAACAAGTCATACAAGGAGAGGCTGAAGGAGCTGGGCATGTTTAGTTTGGAGAAGAGGAGGCTGAGGGGGAACTTCATTGCCCTCTACAACTATCTGAAAGAAGCTTGTAGAGCGGTGGGTATTGGCCTCTTCTCCCTAGTAACTAGTGCCAGAAAAAGAGGAAATGGTCTGAAGTTGCAACAGGGGAGGTTTAGAGCAGATGTTATGAAGAAATTCTTTATGGAGAGAGTAGTGAGGCACTGGAACAGCTTTTCCAGGGAGATGGTTGAGTCACCGTCCCTGGAAGTGTTTAAGAAGCATGTAGATATGGTCCTTCAGGACATACTTCAGCATGTTCATGGGTTTTGTTTGTTGTTAGTTGGTGTTTGTTTCTTTTTTTGCTATATATAATATATATAATAATATGTAATATAATATATATAATATATAATCATATATAATAATCTGTGAATTAAGTGTTTCATTAAAAAAAAGAGATACTAGGTAAATGGATGTGTAATATTAGAAGAGTATGAACACGGTGATTGCAGAGGCTTGGTTTATTTATTAATGTATTTTTAAATGACATGACTTCCTGCAGTGACATTCATATGATTGTCATGAATGGCAGAGTGAAAAGAACCTTCAGTGCTGCTCACTTTTCACTTGCTTTCTCTTGCTGTTACCTATTCTGTACCCAAAGGGTGGCAATACACTTGGAATTATATTGGCTTCTGCTTACAGTCTACTGCTGGTCTCTTCTCAAAGACTAGCTTTGTCCCCAGCTAATAGCAGCATCCAAATCTTTTCCGACTGCTAATTTGTCAACTAACTTGGCGTTTGTTTGGAGAATTTCAGAAGGCACAAGCCAAAGCACACCAGTGTCACTCCAAAAATGTATTGCTATAAGCTAACTCACTGCCCAAGTTCAGTGTCCAGAAATATGCTCAGAACTAGTCAATTTGCTAGTATTGATATAATTTAGGAGTTTAGGTATATTGATCCCATTCTATAGTTCATAGATATGGTTCCGAATTACCTTCTAAGTCTCTGGTTACTGGAAGGTTTCATTGCTGGTTAACATCATTGTTCTTAGAATTTTTAAGTTTTGCATTTAGAGATTATTAGTGTTTTCAAGAATAGGAGAACATATTTCAGTGAAAAGCTGTTAAAGATGTAATCTGTGGAGATTAATCTGTAGCTGGTGGACCTCTGCACTCAAGGAGACATGCTCTGTCTTCGTGAGTAGTGTAAAAATACAGAAGAAAAACTGCAAGGAACACACATACTAATACTGGAAAATCTGTCAAGAAGAACCCTCTAAGAATTAATTTGAAGTATTAGAAGTCAGACGTTCTTTGTTTATGACTTCAGACATATGGGGAATCATTGTTTTTTTCCTACAGAGTTGTACTTTCCCATTGTTGGTGCTGAAATCACATCTTTAAACCAATACAATTCACTCTGAGTGCAAAGCTATCTCTGTCTTGCGTGTAATGCAAGACACAACAGACAGAGCATTATTGCTCAAAACCATGCTTTTTAAATTTCCTGAAAATCCTATACATATTCATACTATTTCTTGGAACTAATTATGATAATTGCATCTTAATCATGCATGAGCCTTAGGTGACTGAGGGTCTTCTTCGTTCTGCTTATTTGGTCTTTTCTGGTCTCAGTCATGCTATCTGCTCTTCTTCTCCTTGAGGTTGCAAAATTATCTAAACAAGTGAGAAATGAGTCCATCAGCTTGAGCTTATAAGGTACATAGAAGGTCTTCCTATCTCTTCTTGTTGCAGGCTTCAATTTGCAAGAGCTGACTTGTTCGCAGGTATTCAACCAGGCATTAAGTACTTTAAAGTTATAAATATTACACGCATAAATAAAATATCAATGTGTTAATCATAATGAGAAGTGATGGATTAATTGAATGGAGTACAGAAAGCTAGCACTCAGCTAGCCAAAAGGATGAAAAGGCATAATAACTGTCACTTCAAACTGTGACTCAAATCCAGGATCTGTCAAAGACTGAAGAAAATCTGCATGGATCTCTGAAAGCAACTGTTTTTCTTGCAACTGTTGACTGCATTCTATCTTGTTTCTTACTGAAAATGGCTTCTTACTAGGCAGTTTTTAAAGATAACTATGCTTCTTGTCTGTAGGTGAAATATTTACAATATATGCAAAAAGAAATATTGTGAGAAGGATTCAACATTTTTTACACAGACACAGGATATGGACTACAGGGAACCATATTAAAATGAAGTGTAGGTGGTCGAAAGGCCTCGGTTCTTCAAAATCAGCTCTGGTGGTTAGGGTACTACTGCCTAACAGTGCAAAAATGTGTAAAAATGTGAGTAATGGTCAACTGAAAGATACCACATAGGGAAAAAATGGAGGAATGTAATAAAAAACAGCTCTCAAGGGAAGCATTGAAGAGATGCATATATTCATTTTATTGTACTTTCTAATTTCTTTACTAAATAAATAGGAATAGGTGGATGGTAGAAATAATAAGATACCTTGGGATAACATGAGTGTTCTTCATGATTTTAACGGATGTAACGTTCACTGCAATAAGTATTTCTACTTACGACACACAATATCCTTAAAAAATTTCAGGCCATTCAGAACAGAAGACTCAATAGAGTTTTTCATAGGACAGAAACTATTTCCTGAAGTTATTCATAGAATAAGAAAATGAACAGATAATATAATTTTTAGAACATCACCTAAGAAAAAAACCAACTGCCTCTCTAAAATAGTATTAGATATTGATTAATATTAGACCTGCCAATTAGATACATAATTGCTACATAGTTCATCACTCGAAAGTCAGGACCCTGTTCCTAACATCTTCTGTTTCATATTCTCCTTTTTCACTCTTTCGTTTCTCTCTGAAAATGCATTGTGGGTTTCTTTTGGTTTGGTTTGGTTTGGTTTATCTTACTTTTCTAAGTACCTACTCTCAGCTGGATGCGATTACCTTATACATCAAGAAATGTCAGTCTGTTCCTCTGAAAATCTAGTCTAGGACCCTTGAATCTTTGTTAGATGAAACCTTCCAGTAACCACAAATAGTCCAAGTGTTTTGGCATGTCATTCCCATCGTGACTATTGTTTAGTCTGCCATTGTGAGATGTAACTCCCAATGACAAAACATCAAGAAGCATTTCTGAATTTCTTACTGATACTGTGTTATGTAGAGGACAAAAAAATAAAATAAAGGATGTGGTTACTGACAGCCTTAGTGGACTATTCATTACAACAGGAAGCTTGTGCTACTTTACAGAGCCTGCAGTAGGGATTGCAAAACTCCATTTGTGGTAGAGAACATATGGAATAGAAACTTGCTCATAATAAAGAGAAAGCTAGAAAACAGGAAAAGGGGGAGGGGAATCCCAAGTATAACTTGGTCTTCATGTAGATTTTAAGTTGTTTATTGGGAGCTGGTCATACAAAGTGAGTAACACTGCCATTTCTCAGTGAAATGCTGTGAAATGTCAGTTGATTTGGAATGTGTTTTGAAGTGATATAGTTGCTACAAATCCTGATACAGGTGGCTGAATCAAGTATTTGAGAATTTCTGTTAGAGGAGATCAACAAAGATGTATCAGCTTCTAAGACAAGGGAGTGGTGGACTAATTTCATAGCACCAGATGGCAATGTGTTTGCACATAAGTACGTCACTAACGCTGGTGGGTTGTGTTGGAGGTGGAAGGCCTTCACTTAGGCTTGCCCATGATGGTACAGGAAGACTTGAGAGAAACATTGTATGTGGCCCACGGATCCCAATATGGATCTAGGACTCCCCGAGACCTGAACTATTTCTGATTCTCCATAATAGCTTATATTGCAGATGTACGTCACCTGTGAACTACTGTAGTTCAATTTCTTGTTTGCTTGTGTAAAAATGACTTTAAAACGCTTTAAGTCTGTATCCAAACAAGTATGCTTTCCCTTTCAAATAGATAGGGCTGTATACTTAGACCACTCTACAGAACAGTATGTGGTGAAAAATGCCAGAGATGACATAGAAATTGTTCATGAGGGAAACTGTGTGACAAGCACCAAGTACTCATGGTGCCTTGAAGGTGCTACTTAAAGCCTCTTCAAGACTACTGCTAGGTCTTTCCTTCTGTAAGACTTGTGTTCATTAAAATAGAAAACCAACTGATACTTAGAACTTACATATATCCAGTTCATAATTTGTTGGTTCTATAGGAGTCACCTTATGCTGTGCTGCAGGATCTGGCCTATCTGTATTGCACCTATTAATTATGCTGCCTACAGGGAAAGCAGGAGGTATACAAAGCTGAGTTAAGAGGTTTTATTCTACATGAACTCCTTAAGGCAGGGCAGTATTGATTTCAGGGGGATATTTTTAGATAATCTACATCCCCACACCAACATGGAAAAAGTTTGCTGGAGTGATTACTCACTAAATCTGTTTCTAGAAATGAGAAGACAATATAATTTTTAGAACATCAGCATAAATATTATTTCCTTGTCCAACTAAGATAAAATTCTTGTTTTATTAGCTAGACAAAACATATGAAACAAAAAAAAGAAAAAAGAAAGAGAAAAAAGAGACAAAACAGAAGCTGTTTTGTTCGGTTTAGTTTTGGTTTGTTTTCTAGTGAAAAGCTAAAAAAGCTTTACAGCAGTTAAGCAGAAGCAAGGAACTGGGTCCAAAAGCACATTAGGAGTGCAGCATTATACACTTTAGCAGGGTTATACATGTTTTACTGATTTGCTTTACATGCTTCCATATGCAAAACAAGAATGATGCTGCTCTGAAGAACTTATTCTCAAAACTGGTTCTCTAGCATATATGCAAAAGTGTAGTAGCTGGACAGACACATACAAATCCCTCAGCGATGATTCATAGCCCAAGGCAATTGTCCTAATTTCAGAGGCTGAAATCTGGCAACATAGCAGGCTGCTTCTGCTACTGCTAAAATAATTACTGAAGCTGAATAAACAAGATGCATTTTCATATTTGGCAAACACTTGAGCTTTTTGTGTTCACAGTTAATGCTTTTCAGAAAATATTCAGAGGCCTTTCCTCCGAGGTGATTGATTTAGGCAAATGGCTGTACTCAGACAATCTACCATGAACTTCAGTGGAGGAGAAAATGAACATAAGAAATTGTCTATGTAGTTTAAACTACCAGATTACAGCTTCAGCAGGTGCTAGTGAACCTGTTAGAGTCCAGTTGTTGGTATGAGAAATCAAGGCTTCATGAAAATGCAGTTTGTAGTGACATGTGAAATAATATAATATTATAATAATATTGTTTGCATATAATACATAATATATATAATATACATAATATTATAATAATAAGATTGTTTACATATATAATATATGAACCATACTGCATGACAACTGTTGGAAGCAATGAGGAAGGTTTACTATAATGGCACTAATTTACAAAGGTTGGATGTGAAACAAATATAAGTTGTTTTTTATGTTTAGTGTAACTGTAGTGGTTTGATTTTTTTTCTTTTTGCTAAAATGAACTCTACCTACATTGTTTGTATTGTGGAAAAAAGGGACTGCTCTTTGTTACATATGTTTATTAGTATATCTTTGGCCAACTTTGGCAGGTGTAGGAAAATAACTCTTATATCAACCAGGGACCTGTGCAGCTTTCCTGCCTCAGAAGGCTGGTGACTTGCAGGGGAAGAAAGATGGTGCTCTCTGCTAGGGGGGGGATCTGCTTGTACCTACTCTATCATCGCACTCTGGAAGTGATAGTACTTCCCCTGTTTACACCTTCCCACACACCTTTTGGAGTCTGGCTTTAGAGGTTTTACTGGTATCATCATACTATCCTGTTTTTCAGTTCCTCTCTCTAGCTGAATTGATAGTCTGTATTTTTAGACTGATCCACCACTCACTACATGCTGACCTCTACAGAATGGCATCTACGTGAAAAAAACCAAAACCTATGAAAATTCTTGTTTCTCTTTTTTTTTAATTTACTTGCTCTTTTCCATTTATAAATAAATATAATTGTGACATTAAATGTAGTGGAGCCTGCTTTCAAGTGGTAAAAAGCAAGAAAACTACAGTTAGTGCTGAGATGTTCTTGCTTTTCATAGCTTACCTTGCAGGACATAAATAGAACTTCTTGACATAGCTGTACACTCCATCAAAGTTCTAATATCATTGGCAGTAAACTCCATTTATCATTTTGATTTAACCTTGAGTTGCATGCTACCTTCTTCTATGTCAAAAGCAAATCTTATATATGGAGGATTGCTCAAGAAGTCCATCGTTTTTTATTGCAATTCCAGAGATCTAAACAGTGATTTATGACTTTAAAAGGCATTCAGCCCATGAAAACCATAGTCTAGCCTTTGCTTTGGACTTAAAAAATAAAGAAAAAGAGTATGTGGCAAAAAATAAAGAAAAAGAGTATGTGGCTTTTTTGTGGTTGGTTTGTGGGGTTTTTTTTGTTTGGTTGTTTGTTTTTGTTTTGTTTTGTTGGGGTTTGTGGTGGGTTGTTTTTTTTTTTTTAAAGATATTTATTTATTTGTTCTGTGTAAGTACTTCCTCCAGCTGAAACTCTAACCTGAGCAGGAGGATGCTTGGAGATAATGCCCTTCTATACTATACAGTATAACATCATTTTCACCATGAATTTACCTCAGACATGAAAAAGATACTTTCAGAGCTACCTTGTCTGTTTATACCCGGTAAATAAGCTCAGTAGAGTAACAATCTGAGGTTTTTGGGTTTTTTTTTTACTCATATGGCCCACGAAATTAAGTGTGAACACCAGGAAAATTTTTTTTCCAGTGAGGGTGTCAGAGCACTGGAACAAACTGCCCAGAGAGGCTGTGGAGTCTCCTTCTCTGGAAGTATTCAAACCTGTCTGGACATGCTTCTGTGTGACCTGGTCTAGGGAATCCCGCTCTGGCAGGGGAGTTGGACTAGAAGATTGTTCAAGGTCCTTTCCAACTCCTAATATTCTGTGATTCTGTGTGTGAAATACCTCAAATGTGGTTCTCATTTATGTTTAAGGCTACAATTATTCAAGAATGTGATTGCCACTGAAATTCCCCTGATGGCATTGAACTAAGCTCCTGGTGTCCACAGTTGCAAACCTTGGTGAGGTATCCCTGGAGAGGAAGAATGTAAGTGTCAACTCTATATGACATAGTGTTAAGTTTATTTTCGTTTTTTGGCAATACAGTAACAAATATATAACAGATCAGTTTCAGGGATGTGACTGGGTTTTGGTCTAAATTTAAGCCTGTAGTGCAATTGTATTTTTTATTTCATAATCAAGAAGTAGAGTAACCAGTACAGCAATACAGCGAATTTTTGCATAATCTCCAGATAAACTTGCCTCGTTCTTCTAACTAATACACTGCAGAACATAGAAACTGAAAACAAAGCAATTAATAATATTCAGAGAGCTTCTTGCACAAGAGCCAATTACTCATCTACATGCCTCTTGTACTAGTTTGGCCACTATCTTTAGAATCAGAAAATCCAAGTGGAAGATACCCAAAGATGAAACTATGTTCAGTCCACTCAGACATAGATCTCTCTCCCCAACAACCTGTCTGACTGCTGTTGGGAGTATTTGGTAGATCTTGGCCAGGAACTTAGAAAGAAGTCCCTTGTGTTTAATAGCACTTTCATGCATAGCTGAAAGCTGACTTAATTAAGCTTTGCAGAGGAAATTGTAAAAAACCAAAAATACTAAATATAGGTTAATACTGAAAAAGAATGAAAGGAAAACAAATAAAGGTGTCCACCCTGAAGCTTCTTCATCCCTTCATTCCAATGTCATAAGGGATTAAGATCTGAAAGCCATGTAGCCATTTTATAATGACCATCCCATAGAAACTCACAGTAAATTAAGAAGCTTCTAATTTTGACACCTCACTTAACATGCAAAATAATTACTTCCAGAAAAAAACTGTACATTTTTACTGGTGCAAATCAAGGAAAAAAGTCTTCCATAAACCCCTTAGGATATTAGGAGTCTGGTGGAAGGGAAGGTGCCTTCTGCTTGACCTTCACGGATCTTTAGCAAGGCAGCAACATTAATACTGTGGAGGTGTTCTGCATGCCTCACAAGTCAGCAATGCAAGAGAATGTAACATCTAACATCAAGTGTAGCATGTCCTGCAGCAGCTATTCTAGTGTTCAAAGGCTTATGAGATCAAACATTTTGACTGTAGTAACTGATAAGTTGCAGAGTGACAGAGACATATATCCACAGTGGTGTAAACTGAAAACACACTAGAAGATAGAAGTTTCTTAGTTCCAAGATCAAAACATGTAAAATATCACCTTAGATGTTTCTTTTTTGAAACAATGAAAAGGGATCTGAATTAATCTTGTCTTTATCAAATAATATGGTTATTCTACTTTCCATTTAGCTACAGCTAGCAAAATACATTGCAACTTTCTACAACAACCAATTGAGTTCTTCCCCACACTTGAAAATTGATTTAGTTAACATTGAGCATTTTTGTAGTCTTCCAAAGTGAATGTTCCAAATCACAGAATCATAGAATCAAATAACATTTTAGATTGGAAAGGACCTTTAAAGAACATGCAGTCCAATCCTCCTGCAGTAAGCAGGGACATCTGTAACTAAATCAGGTTGCACAAAGCCCCATCCAGCCTAACTTTGGATGTTTCCAGAGATGGAACATCTACCACCTTTCGTAAAAATACACTTGTCTGTGGAAGTCCAGTGTTAGAAAATCAGATATTACTGAGATAGTGAAGGTAGAGCGGGTGTTGGTGAAATATATGCCAAGTTTTTTAACAGGTTCAATATCTTCCAAAATCATGAAATGGCATTTCTAAACTTGTAGTAACTAAGAGTAAGCTACCTAGTTTTGGTGTTAAGATGATCTGTTCTATCAACCCTAGCTGGTGGAAGTGACAAAAAGGCAAAACCTAAATTTTTCACAAGTGTAAAAGGAAAACTACTTCAGAAATTACTTCCGGACCTTAAGAATCAACATTTAGCTAACTTCAACTTAGATTTCAGCATAAAAACATGACAATGCATTACAAACAGTAGAGAGCTTATTCTTGTACAATCCTACTCAAGCAAAGTGGAAGAAACTAAGTGACCTGCCAAAGTCAGAAAGGAAGCAGGCAGACAGGTCAGCAGCTGCACCCCTGTACCCTAAATCACACCCCCTGGTACCTTCAAGAAAAGGAAAGACATCACCTTTCCTTATTTTATAAGACAGGAAACTCTTTTTTTCCCCAGTAAAATATTAACATTTCATATGAGAAAGAGAAATGGAATATAATCATCTTACAAAGAGGTAGTACTTAAGGATATGCTATAAACCAGTATTTTTAACTGTCACCCAGGAGATTTTGTTTACAACAGGCTTCCTCCATAGGGCATTACAATCTGTCTAAAATACAATAAAAGTGAAGTTTTTTTGAAAAAAGGATAATTCATGGGACAGATTAAGGATCTCCTAAAAGGATGCAAATCCCTTAAACCACAGTGCTCTCAGTCACGACAGAGGAAACTGCAGTGGCCATAAATGATATGGTGAAATGGGGGGGAGAAGGATGCAGTGGGGGAGGGACGCCTCCCCTCANACATACTCAGCTTGCTCCCTGAAATGCATGTGTGCCAATGCACACGGCATGGGGAATAAACAGGAGGAGTTAGGAATCCTTGTGAGGTCAAGGGGTTATGATCTGGTGACAATTACAGA
>VWZX01003969.1:0-68113 GCA_013399015.1 Galbula dea
TGGACTAGATGATCTTTCAAGGTCCCTTCTGACCCCTGACATTCTGTGAACTATGAAGCAACATCTGCATTCATGTTTGTGACCATTTGAAATGATATTTTGTGCCTTTGCTACTTTGACTATGTGTTTTGGCTTCTTCTAAGGTAGTGATGTTTGAGCACTGAGATTTCAATGTGTGTGCCTGGGTAGAGACACAGAAGTAGTTTAGGTTATTTCACAAACTTTGAAATTATTTGCCTCTTGTATGTGGCTGCTTGAAAGCAGCATTTGCTTAGGTCTTTTCCAGGATTATTTTTGCTCTCAAAGTATTTTCTGTTGTAGGTGTATCCAAAGTAAAAAAGTTAAAGATTCTGTAATAATTTCAAGAGAATTTTATGGGCCTGGGTTAAACAAAAGAATTTGTGCAGATGAAGCTGCAAACTACAAGCTTCTTGGGTTTTGGAATAACTTTTGCTCAAATGAATTGCCATTTAAATACTGTCCCTGTTCATACTTAGCTATGCTGTGGTCACCATTTTATGAATATTTGCTCTTGCAAATGCTGCTGAATCTGTATATTGCAAAAAGTGTTGCATAATGTAGGCTTTCTGTTTGTCTGAAAACATGCTGTAGTCCACGTGTGTTCCCACAGACAGTGGCTGTGGAAGGTACAAAGTGGCAGAGCATTGCACATGTGTCTGTAAAAGCCTGATGTGGCAGGAGGGGAACTGCTGTGCTTTGCCCAAGATGATGTCTGTTGTGAAAACAAAAGTAATGTTCACAACTGTTGTGTATGCTTTTAACAGAAATGTTTCCTTGTGGTTACTTTTGTGGCAGCCTTCTGCAATTAGTAGAACTGTTTTGTTTGAAGAACTGTATTTTTTTGTTTGGGACACTTTGTGATTGAAGAATGAATTTTACAGAATGAATTACACAGAGTTGTGGTTTGTTATGGTCTTTTGGTTCTGTGAGGCACATGCCTTTGACCCCCCTGCCTTCTCTAACGTGGCTGTACTCATTAACATAAACAATTCTAAACCAAGATACTTTGCTACACTTGCCTCCTTCCCTGGAGAGTGTGTGGGAGAGGAAAACCATGACCACCTTAGCTGTGTTGTTTTAATGCTCTCCTGAAGTATTCAGTTTTGCAGTGGTGAGCATATTGACAAAACCTGCGTAAAAGAGGATTATGGGATTCTTCCAGCTACCTCCTGTAAGGTTGCAAGATGATTGAACTCTTGTAGTCTCTGGGGGTCTGGCCAAAGCATCTCTTCATCTGGGATTGTCTTGTATAGGCTGTACCTATCAAGGCAGTCATTAAACTTGAGGGTAGAACTGAAGTAATTTTCTGTGTTTGAAGAAATAGATATATTATAAAAACTTCTTCCTTGGAAAGCCAGATGGAAGTGTTCTGCCTTTGGATGTAAAAAGACTTGGTGATGGACATCGTGTGACCTACTCTAGGGAATGGTGCTCTGGCAGGGGGATTGGACTAGATGATCTTTTGAGGTCCCTCTCAACCCCTAACGTTCTATGAACTTGATGCCTTAGCAAATGCCTGAGTTGTTCGAAGCATTCTCACTGAACTGAGCATGCCAGGTTTTGACTTCAGGAAGAGTATAAGAAAATTAAAGCTAATACAAGCTTGTGGTATAGAAACAGTTAAAGATCTCAGTTTAACTGAATTCTAGCAAGTAAAATATATCTTTCTGTTTATATACATTTGAGGAAGTTAATAGTATGTTTTATACAGTTTTCAAAATCAAAAGTGGGTTGAAATATTCCTCTTTCTTCAGTAGAAGTGGGGAAAGTTCACTTTGCTTCGTCCCTACTGCCAAGATTAAATTTTATTTTTAATGGCCCTTTGCGTGCACTTTTCTAATCTCTTAGAACCCTGGATCACTGAGCTGTTAAGATTCTTAAAGAAATGACAATCCTTTCATATGTAAAAGTGAAGATTTTTACTTGAACTTGTACATTAAGTATTGCAGTATGTTCAATAACTCATTCAACAGAGGAAATGGTGATGCCTGGATGTTTGAAAATAAAAATTTTTGTGCTTTTAGTATCTTGAGGTTGTTTGGATTATTTCCAATGAACTTTCAAAAAAAACCCCAACAATTTGAAAGTGACCCTTTTTTAATTATTATGAAGAATGGGATGGCAGGGCAGGTGACAATCTGCTGACTTTAAAGGTTGCTAGCCTGTAGATTTCATGGGCAATTGAAGTACCTAGTGGTAGAAAACACATACTGGCATCTTAAGCTGCCTTTGGAAGAATTGGCCCCTAATAATGGGAAGCAGTCAGTTGTGTCATCACAACTAATACTCTTTTAAGAAGCTGTAAGTACTAATGTTTTATGGTCATCCAGCTAAATTTTAGCTTTAAGAATATCTTCTCAAGTCCTGGTATATTTGTTAATATTAATTCTGTGGAGTTTTATCCCCTCTAAAGGCAGGTTGATAGAGGTGAAAAATTAATAAGTAGTGAAAGATTGGCTAACAATTTCAAAGACTATGTATGAATTTATAGCTAATTGTATGGTTTAATCTTCAGTATTTTTTAGTGTTTATGTAGGGTGATGATCCCTGAGCAGTGGGACTTGATTTTATTTATTTTTTAAAAATCTAATTCTGCTATTTAATTCAAACAAACTTGGTAGTATGAAGATGTCTGCTGAAGGAAAGCCATCTGTGATTTGAGATCAGTTACTTGATTCGTGTTTATAGCTGCAAATGTGTTCACCTTGAAATGACTGTATTAGCCCTCTGGAATGTCTTGTTACATTAGGATTTACTTCATGACCATGATTTATGTGAGCTAGGATGGCCTCTTCCTAGCCTTCTCAAAGCAATTAAGATGTATAGAAGATCTGAGAGTTTGCATTGTTTGGCAGTAAGGGAGGGTGAACAAAACTTTTTGGGACTGAGAAGATAAAAGAAGTGTTATGAAAATGAGCTAAGTCATATTTGTAGTTGGTGTAAAAAGAACAGAGCTAGGATCTGTCAGTGATGGAGACTTTGCAAAAGCTTAGGAACAGGAAAAGAAATAATATTGGTTGAATTTTGTTCAGCTGGTGTGCTAAGGAGAAAACCGGAATGACTTTTCAATCTAAGATGATCTGGAAATTCAAGCAAGTAAAGAACTGTTAGCATGTAATTGTGATTTTTAAATCATAATGCTGAATATGTGCTTAAGTGTGTTTTTTTTCTACCATTTGGTGATAAAATGGCTCTAGCGTACAGGGAGGTGTGATTACTCTATACCTGATAGCAAACTGTGTACAGGTTGTTCTAATCCTAGGAACGTAAGCAAGATGTGGAGTTTCATCAGTGTTGTAGTAATTCAGAAATACTTCATTTAGAAGTCTTTTACTAACATCAGAATTATGTTGCTGTGGCTTTACAGAACAGGCTAGACATTATATACCATTGGAGGTGAAACAGCCTTATTGTTAAGAATGAGAAAGCTTAGACAGGATATAGTTAGATGACAGGTCTCTGTCCAGGAAAAAGTGTCTTCATGCATTCCTGGTATCTTCTGTCATTTTTGCCTTTTTCCGTAAGCAAAATTGTTAGTAAAATATAAGCAGACTCTCTTACAGAAGGTGCAACAGAATGTCTGAACAGTGAGATCCTGTATGTATTCTTCTAATACACTGTGGTTTTCCTAAATGATTTGATAGGTTTTGAAGTTGTTCCAGTGGCAGGAGTGCAGGGCATTATTCTCTTTGTATTTTGTATATTTATTAGTAGCCTACATTCTTCTGCTACGTTCTGTTACAGAAGCGTTTGTGACAAAGCTCCCAGTCTGTCCTGGTGTTAATACAAAGACTCTCTAGAAGTGATGATCCCATGAATTGTAATTGTATCTGGGTTGGCTGTAAACATTCTGCCCTTTGTCCTCAGGCCTGGGTACATGCTAGGTGTGATGTCATCTAAGCGTGTCATGTATTACTGAGCAATTGCGTTGGCTTTCCAAGCTGTACAGCATGCATTAGCTGGTAAAAGCTGCCCAGATCTAAGCTGTGTAGCCTTTACTGCTTGTGATGAATTTTTGCTTTTGCTTGTAGGGAGCAGGAAAATACCATGTAAAACCAGTTATGTAAAAGAGCTCAAACACGTAAGATGGGTGATACCTATGCAGCTAAGCTAGATTATCCGTCAGCTGTGTAGTGAAAGACCCAAAATAAAGGGGTTTTTAGGCACTGAGAATTAATAGTAAAATAACTTCTTCTAGGGTTCATCTCATGAAATGTCTTCATATTTGAGAAGCTTGTGTTCCTTACATAACATAACTCAAATCTCATCTCTATAGGATGTGGATATGGAAGAAAAAGCTGACTTAGTTCTCTCAACAGAATTAGCTCATGTGAAATTCAGTTGTTTGACCTTACAGACCACAAGCTTAGTTTTTCATTACATGCTGTGGTGTTACAAACTCATGAGCTTGTTCATATCTCAAGATTAGAATGTTTGAAGTTTGTATGTGAAATTTGTGTTTGAAAATATAGTGACTCTTATCCGTGTGAAACTCTGGTGTTCCAAAAATATGGGTTACTTACAGATCTAGAGAAAGTTAATGCCATTTGCTTTTAAGTTAAATGAACATACTTACTTACTTTAGTATTAAGTATCTGTTGAGAAAAAGTTGGAGTAGGTAATTAAATACCCATATTTGAGAAGTCTAAAATTTGAAATCTTTTCTGATACAGATGAGTGAATATGCTTGAACAGTGTGTAAGAAAAGCCTTTCTGATAAATGCATGATTCTCATGTTTCAAAAGCTTAAGCAGACTAAAAATATGAATACCTAATAAATTTAGGATATAGTAATTCATGCATGCTATACACTAATAATGCAGGCAGTATTGAATCCTAGTATGTTTTCTGGCATGTGTCAGGACTGTATTTCATTGAAAAAAATGAAATGAGTTGGAATGGGAGCAAAGAATGAGAAAGGACTGGCATTCAATGCAGAAGGCATCTGCATGGTCAGGTAGCCACTGTAATGTATTTAAACACATAGTGGATTGCACTGTCGGTCATGACTCTGTCTCATGAAAGATTTGCTGCAAGTTTTTTGAAGGAGATTTTTGTATAGGCCTCTGAGTGGGATAGATACTGACTGCAACCAGCAGATGTCCTACTGTGGCTTTGTTCACTAAATCCTGCTGCTGGAGAAAGGAGAGGAAGCCAAAAATACCTGTTAAGAGAATGCTCGTACACAGTCCAAATGTTGGCTGTATTTGGGGAATTTTTTTTATTCTAATGGGTGTGAGGACTTTAGAAACAGGTGGCTCAGTGAGCCTTGGAAGGGATTTTGCTTGTTCTTTGTATTTTCTGATGGGAATGTTGGTGTTGTCTAAAATCATGGTAGTAGTGTTTATCCCATTGCCTTTCTCTTAACATGATGAGCTGGCCAGAGAAGTTCAGGTTTGAAAAACAACTGGTTCAAACCAGTCTTCAGGCTGTAGGGCCATAGTTAGTACTAAGTCTCCCTTCTGGTGTTCCCCACTGTGAATAAAAATATGAAAGTCTTGAGGTAAAGACATTGCACTACTCCTTCATAGGTAGGTTGCATGTTACTAAAAATGAGTGAGATGTTATCAGTGCAAAACCTGGAATATCTTTAATGAGGTGTAGCTCCTAAATAGTACTTTGGGAACACAGTGGCAGCTGGGAATTAAGCATTGTTTCTCCAGCAGTGATAGTGGTTAGTCTTTCAAGAGTGAAATGAAACCAAGAAGAAAATTCACGTTTCCAAGGTACAATATTTGTTAAAGGAAGAAGGTGTTTAAACCACATCTAACTACCCATCTATTTGCCTGCCTTAGTCTTAAAATCTTGGCAAGCTGAGCACTGAAATTTCTTAATAGGCACTTGAGATGCAGACCTTAGTCAAGTACAGATATTCTGAGGTCTCTGCTTTGTCTGTCATATGCTATGAATGTGAAGTTCAAAGATCTGAAGTTTGTCTTTTCATAAAGATAGTAGCAATATCATGTGTTCTTCTGGGTTGTTTTTAGCTGTGATTTAAAACAAACAAAAATAACCAGCAAACTTGGGGAGGGATTGAGCTTTTTGAAAATAAGTTTATGCAAAAACTTTAGTTTACAGGGAGCAGTTTTAGGCCTCTGGAGCTCGAACTTTCCTGGGAGTTCTTGCTGCCAGTTGGGAAATCTGCTGTGACAATCTGTTTTGCCAAAGTTGATATCCTTTATCCAATGACATGGTTTCTTTTATGAGGTTCAGCACTTCAGCTAGAAGGTCAGTTAGGAAGTAAGCTTTGTATTATTAAAAACCAGTTCTGATATGCTTGTATTTTTCTTCAGTTTTCAAATGGATAGGGCTCTGCATTCTTGATAAACCCAGTATCTTTGACAAACTAGTTGAAGATATGAAAGTGTGGGACTTTCTTTCAGAAACTTGCACTTAACTTGCTAAGTTTGCATGGGAATCACTAAAGCCCAGATGGTAACGCTGACAGCATATGATATCTTCCTTCTGTGTAACTTCTTAATGTTGTCTTGAAAACCATAAAGTAGGAAATGCACAATACAGTCAAGGAAGTGTAAATTTGTAAGCACAGTGCACGTTTTGGAGTCACCAATTAGAACAGCAGTAGGAACCTCGACTCTTAAGTGTTGGAGAATGGAGCATGATTTATTGTCTCTGGAATGAGAAGCATGGGGTGTTTTTTCCTTTTGAACTGCAGTGAGGGAAATGAATGAAAATTCCTTCATATTATTTGGTATGACCTGGGGATATGAAGATAATATCTGGGTGATAAAACTTAGGGTTCAGCTACTAGAATTTAATTGAATGTGTTGAGAGCTGGAGAACACAATAAGTAACTAAAACCAACCAGGAAAAATCCAAACATGTCAGTGATATGAAGGGACACTTACTGCTGAATTGGAACTTATGCTGTTTCCTCCATCCTCACTATGTTACCAAACCTGTGTTAGGAACAAAAGGAATTGCTTTTTGAAACATCTGAATTGAAAGGCAATGGACTTCTGTTTACATTTCTGTAGCAAGGGTCTTTGTAGCACCTTTTGAAGGGCTGCATGCTGTGGCACCTTAAGTGACATAAAAATCACTTCTCATGGTTTGGAGGAGTGGTTGTGGGCCACATCTCTTCCATTTGTTGTATGTGCCCTAACCATGCCTTGTTCTGGAAAACTGAGTGTGCTTCTGAGCCTGTGAACCAATTTGACCTCACTGTCACTAGCATGTGTTTTGGCACCTGCCTAGCAACTCTAGGACTCTAATGATGGAAGAAAATTACTCCACAAGCTTTCTTGATAGTGTTGTGTGCAATATATTGTTTGAGAAGTCTTTCAGCAGTGGAAAGTCATCTATGAGCCTTGATTGTACAGAGATAAAACTGCAGATTTTTGGTGTCATGATCTGGCTGTTAACATGTTCTCTGAGGCAGGAGATTTTAGCTATGTTGCCTCTGTCTGAGAGACAGTGCTAGGACACTTTAAATAATCCTATCTAAGGAGGACAGGTTTTGTTGCTCGTGTTTGGAAGAATCTGTATTTTTATGGAAAACTGGCAATCAGTACAGTTTATTCTTTGACACGTACCACTTGTGATTACATTTGGTAATGATGCCTGTACTGCATTTCTAAATGTCTCCCTCCTGCTCCATCTGCCCCAGGGTTTTAAACTTTTCAGCACTTTATGTATCTTCATCATCTGATGGTGAAAATCAGATGCAATACTAGAAAAAACAGTTGGCTGGATTTCTTTCAATTTCTCATTTGTTGCCTAAAAATGCAGTGTTAAAAGCTTCTGTCTTACTTGACATAGGCTAAGATAAAAGGTGATGTTGATCCTGTGTTGTGAAATTTTTGGGGTGAATGAGTTTTAAAAGCTTTATGGGTTTTTTGTTTATTTGTTGGACCTTTTGTGTTGTTTGTTTTTTCCACAGGAGTCTTACCCCTCTTCATCACCAATATGGTTTGTAGAATCAGATGACCCAAACCTGACTTCAGTTTTAGAGCGTTTAGAAGATATTAAGAAGAGCAATACCCTGGTGAGCAAGTGTTTTGGTTGTTTTGGGTGTTTATTTGGTTTTGGGTGTTTGTTTAGTTTTGTCACACTAATGAGCAATTAAATTAGTTTGGTTAGGGTTACTTGTGAGGCTTTGTGAACACAAATTTTCTCTTCCAAAGAGCATATGAACTAAAAGTAATCAAGAAGATTTGGGGCAAGGAGGAGGAGATGACTTAAATGCTTGCTCTTTAAAAGAAGTTAAATTTCAGCTCCAACAATGACACAGTTTAAAATGTTCTGAAAAATAGTTAAACCATAAAATGGATGAGAACTTAACACTACTGAATAAAACAGCTCTTCCAGAGTTTTCTTTGCAGAGATAATTAAGGAGACAAAAATCTTTCTGCTCTTGAGAATGTGTATTTGCCAAAACATGGCTGTAATGGTAATTAATACAAAGAATTTGTGGTTTCATTAAAGAAGACTTGGCCTGATAGCTTCTGATTCATCAGAATGCTCCTTAGATAGTGATAAGTTTGAATAGTGTTGTGGCTTTGGACAGTTGCTCTTTAAAGAAAATCTTTGCACAGATTCTAATGATACATTTGTATTTCAGAAAACTGTCAGTCACTGTATCTTACCTGAGTACCCTTTTGATTTAGTGATAGGGGCTATATGTATGTGTGTGTATATATATATGTATAAAATTTACTTCCCATTCTGTGCAGGAAAGTAAGTGTCCTTGAATACTGTTTGGAGAGAAATATCAGTGCTAATGTACTTTGCTCCACAAAGAGCAGCATGGCAGCCCACTAGCAAATGCAGTGGTTAAAATAATGTTCTTCCTCTCCAAATTCAGATTTATGGATGTTAAATAGCCATTAAAGATGATTTTTAACAGTTTATTTTAACATTTTTTGGTTGATTTTTTTTGTGAATGGGAAGAAATGCATGCATGTGATATAAAACAAATCAGTATGCAGAATACTGCTCATTACTTTGATTATGTGCTGGCCTTGGTATGTGCCTGGTTTGGGAAAAATTAGGGATGTTCTTTCTCATAAGATCACTTATCTGTAGTGCTTACCAGGATAATGTTAATCAAACCTACTCAACCTTAAGTAAGACTATGAATTTCTTTCTCTGCCATTTCAGATGCCTTTGAATTCTAGCAGAAATAATTAAAAAACCTAACAAGTAAGTTAGTCTTCATGGGCCTTGCCATAATTAAAACCAGAAAGAAATTGCTGAGGATCATTGGTTTTTTAATATATTATGTTGGATCTGATTACAGGAGACCTACATATTAGTTATGTGTTGTCTTGCAGACTAAACTTCAGAGTAAACTGCATTTAGAAGAGTGCTATAGATCGAGTCTCTGACTTCTGCCTATAAAGGCATAGTATAGCATATTCAGCATAGTGCATAGCATGAATATATATTCAGCATAGTAGCAGAAAGTGTGGCCAAATCAGCTTTTTTCTTAAATACACTTTTCAGGAGATTCTCTAGCTTGAAGCTGGTGCAGCTAATAGCCTCAGACTAAGGTTTTAAACAAGATATTTCCTATGTTTAACTACCTACAGGTTTGCTTGTAGTAGGGTAGAAAGCTTTATTGCAAATGTGTATAGGACTTGCATGTGCACACAGGCTGCTTAAGTACATGGTAAGAAAACAGCTTCTGATATCAAGATTGTACTTGCCCATGTAAAAGTTGATGGGTTGATGTAATAGACACCTGTGTATGGCCCGTTGGTTTCTCAGGAATCCACCCCACATCATGTTACACCAAGATGAAGACAGATGGGAGTGGTTGAAGAGATGAATACTTACGTTACAAAATCTGATTTTTGTGTTGCTCAAAAGGCTTGGCTTTGTGGGGTTTGAGGGGTTTTTTTCCTCTCTACAACTTCCTTCTGTACAACTCCCTCCTCCTTCAAGGAGGTTGGAGCAGCTCACACAGACTTCATGGAGTAGGATCAGAAGGGATAAGGAACTACCTGTAGAAATCCAGAGGGTTCTGATATATCATGCTGTCACCTGAAAACTGATTTAGTTGAATTTAGACTTTGAGAATGTTTCAGACCAGTTTTCATGTAATTTATTGCAGCTAAAGAATCATTTGTGCCACATTGCTCTAAACTCGGTTACTGGAACAGTGACATTTTGAATGAGAAATTGCACTGGACTCTTCCAGGAGCTCAGCTGAGCACAACAAACATGCTAAGAGCACTGCTAGCACACGTACCCTGATTTAGCTTAGTATTACTCTGCCTTTTCTAATTGCTTTGTAACTCTTGGCAGGTATCAGCTGTTTGGGAAACTGAAGAGCATGCTCTCAGGCATTGAGATTTTACAGGGCTATATATATGGGAGCCTTGCCATTTGACAGGGTAGAAGGAAAACTGGTTTTAGTATGTTAAAATCATACACACATTTCCTGGGAAATCTTCTGTGACTCATGATCAGCATAGATAGCATTAGATTTGGTTGCTGTAGCTGCTTGACTGCTCTTAATGAACAAGTTCCAGTCAGCAGATGATGGGGCTACAGACTTCTATGACCCCTGGCATGTTCGAAATTACATTAGACTTGGTAGGCAGCCGAAACCGACAGCTGTCTTCTAGTGGTTGTGCCATGCCAGGGATAAATCCGACTTCAGTTTTATTGTTCTGTTCAATATAATGAAAGTTATAATTGGAAGTCTGAAGCCTCAGACCTTACTTCATGGGTTATTAAATATAACTATACATGATTCGGAGGTTTGCTTTTTAAAGACAGTAGTGAAATGGACTTAAATTCAGATGGACAGCTTTAATTCTCACTCTCTCCAAACCTTGCACAAAAGGTGTCCAAAAGTATACAATTCCTGGCATAAGTGTGTGTACAGCTTGGATAAGCTGCTGTCCCAAAACACACTGCTCCTGTATTAAGAATTTAGATTTAGTCCCATGTGATGGAATTTCAGGAATGAATGTTGGCTCTTGCAAAGTAGCAGTGCAGCAGCAACTAATTATGTATTGGGGGTCATAGAGACAAAATGCAGGAAGAAACTTTGCTTTACTCTCTGAAGCTGCCCAAGATTCCTGAATGTGTGTGAGGCCAGTTACTATCAGACTTCCTGATAGCTAAGTAGTGGTCATGCTCCAAATGACACTTTCTTCTCTTGTGTTTCCTCTTGTATCCTTCTTCAGCAGTTTCCTTCAGTGGTAGGCTAAGATTTGTTGATTATTTTTATATAATGTCTGTGTATATGTGTGTACATATGTGTATACTTAAGACTATACATCTTAAGTCCATGTTTCTTGGTAATCAGAAAACAAGGTGCTTCATAGTGAACCCAACAGTATATATTAATATTAAAGGTGTCCAAAAATTATTAGTGGTTTTATACTGCATTAGAGATCTCTTTGTGCATGAGAAGGTCTCCTAATGTAGGACAGATTTCAGAAAAAATCTTCTAAACAGTTTTCAGATTTAAGATGTTAACACAGAAAAATTCTAAGAGGTAGTTTTAGGTTCTAAACCAGCATTATGGTGTCCATAAGAACTACCAACTTCTCAGAACTCCTGAAGCATTAGAAGTTAATGTAGTATTTTTTCTTATTTTTAGATTAATTGTGACCAATATAATTTGTTTCAGTGTATTTGGTTGCGTGAGTTGCAGGCTGTTTACATTGCTCCTTCAATATGCTTTGGTTTATGTTTTCTGGTTGCTGTTTAGTTTCTGCTTTAGGCAGTTTGTATTCCAGGCAAACTGTTGGTATAATGATGGCCCACTTCTGTTCAAGCAGCAGCAAAGCATGTGTGTTAATTATTCATTTTGTATTAGCCAATCATATGAAGTTAGCCTGGAAATACATTCAAATTACTAATACATGGCAGAAACCTGCTATCCCTTTTGATACAGTGTATTCCTGCACCATTAACACCTACTAAACCATGCTAGGCCCTCTTCAGAGCAGAAGGTTGGATCAGATGAATTCCAGATCTGCCTTCAGCCCAATTTATTCTATGATTTTTCACACATACAAGCAGAGAACGAGAGATAACGGTGATCCGTGGCAGAAGGATCAAGAGTATGAAGTGAATTCCTGTAGAGGGAAAATATAGCCACAAGGAGGAAGGGTTGTAGAGGTGGAATCAGCTTCTCACTCTGCCACCATCTTTGGAGATCATAGAAACTGATGTCAAGTAGAACAATTTAGTCATAAAAACGAAGCTGCAGTTTGACAGTTGCATTAAGCTAACCCTGAAGTGTAGGCTGCTGTCAAGGAACGAGATCCCTGCTGTCAGCTGCATGTTCCTGCCTCCCCCTTTGTGGTGAAGTTGGTGCTTATGTGCCGAAGCACATGAAGAATTGATCTGGCACAAAGCTTGCAAGATGCTGCATGGTTGTGTTATCTCTGATGCCAGTGCAGATGTGCTGCTGGAGGCAGGGAGACATCTCTTAAGGTATGGTCATTGGATAGTTAGGTCCAGGTTGTGCCAGTAGTTTGTTGCTTTGAGAGTGTTTGTGTGGTGGTGCTCACGGTGGTACTGTGTTCAGAAGGAAGTGAGAAAGGCTTAGTGTGTTAGGTTCTGGCTGCGAAGATTCAGAGCTACTGAATGCCACCTTTACCTCGGCCTTTACTACTAAGGCCACCTCCCAGCTGTCCCAGACCTTCAAGACCACAGAGGAAGTCTGGAGAAAGGAAGTTTTTACCTCAGTAAAAGAGGCTTGGGTCAGAGATCAGTTGAGCAAACATCCACAAGTCCATTGGCCCAGATGGGATGCACCCGTGAGTGCTGAGGGAGATGGCAGAGATCATTGCTAGACCACTCTCAGCAATCTTTGAGAGGTCCTGGAGAGCAGGAGAGGTGCCTGAGGCCTGGAGGAAGGCCAATGTTGTCCCAGTCTTCCAAAAGGGCATGAAGGTGGACCCGGGTAACTATAGGCTGGTCAGCCTTGCCTCCATCCCTGGAAAGGTGATGGAACAGCTTGTTCTTGCCACTATCTCAAAACATGTGGAAGAAAGGAGGCTTACCACAAGTAGTCAACATGGATTCAGTAAGGGGAAGTCATACTTGACTAATCTGATAGCCTTTTATGATGACACAACTAGATAGATAGATGAGGGGAGGGCAGTATCCTCACAGCCAAGCTTAAGAAGTGCAGATTGGGCAATTGTGCAGTGAGGTGGATTGGGAACTGGCTGAAGGTCAAAGCCCAGAGAGTTGTGGTCAGTGGAGCAGAGTCTAGCTGGAGGCCTGTGACTAGTGGTGTCCCCCAACAGTTGGTAGTGGGTCCAGTGCTATTCAATATATTCATCAGCAACCTGGACGAGGGGATAGAGTGTACCCTCAGCATGTTTGCTGATGATACAAAGCTGGGAGGGATGGCTGACACCAGAAGGCTGTGCTGCCATCCAGTGTGACCTGGAGAGGCTGGAGAGCTAGGCAGGGAGAAATTTGATGTGATTTAACAAGAGCAAGTGTGAAGTCCTGCATCTGGGGAAGAATATCCCCATGTATTCATACAGGCTGGGGGCTGATTTGCTGCAGAGCGGCTCTGGGGAAAAAGACCTAGGGGTCCTGGTGGGCAAGAGGATGGACATGAGTCAACAAGGCGCCCTCGTGGCCAAGAAGGCCAGTGGCATCCTGGGATGCATTAAGAAGAGCATGGCCAGCAGGTTGAGGGAGGTTATCCTCCCCCTTTACTCTGCACTGGTGAGGCCCCACCTGGAATACTGTGTCCAGTTCTGGGCTCCCCGGTTCAAGAAGGACAGGGAACTACTGGAGAGAGTCAAGCGCAGGGCCACCAAAGTTATTAAGGGAGTGGAGCAGCTACCCTACAAGGAAAGGCTGAGAGAGCTGGGTCTCTTTAGCCTGAAGAGGAGACTGATAGGGGACCTCATCAATGTCTGCAAAGTGTCAGAAGGATGAAGCCAGGCTCTTCTCAGTGTTGTCCAGTGTTAGGACAAGAGGCAGTGGGAGCAAATTGGAGCATAGGAGGCTTAGTGTAAACATAAGGAAAAACTTTTTCCCAGTTCAGGTGCCAGAGCACTGGAACAGGCTGCCCAGGGAGGTTGTGGAGTCTCTCTCTGGAGGCATTCAAAACCTGCCTGGACTTGTTCCTGTGTGACCTCATGTAGGTGATCCTGCTCTGTCAGGAGGGTTGGACTAGATGGTGTTTCTAGGTCCTTTCCCTGACATTCTATGATTCTATCATTCCTTCTGGGTTTCAATTCAGGTGACAGGACTTCTCATGAAGAGGTTGAGGAGTGGATGAAGCAGGATGGGAAGAAATTCTTAACTGTCTTCCCAGCCCTTATTGTCTTTTTCTGTAGGGACACATCTAATCTCTCCTTTTCCAAGCTTTGGGTCAGCCATACACTGGTGGTCATATTCTTCCCCCACCAGTTAGATTTTATTGTGGTTTTTTGTGCTTCACCATAGATACAAACAAATTGATGGCTTGCCTAGCTTTACATAGCTACATGAGAAAGATTACAGTACCTGAAATTTTGTAGTTTATGCTCCAGCATTATATGAGGCAGTGTTGTTCGTGCAGAGGATTATTCTTAACAAAATGTGTAGCAGTGAAAACTTAAGCATCTTACACACTGAGAATAGTTGGAAGACCTGTGATTCTGTCTACTAACTAACTTTTTGGTTGCTGAATCTCCTTTCTGCTTGCTGAAAGATTTCCTGATGTTTTAGGCAGCCAGGAGGTTTCAAACACGTGTAGATTCTTAAGGTTGATGAGAAATGTGCTTTGTTACAGAAAGCTTCTGGCAACAAACTATCACATCTGATGTATGTACTCACGAGAAGTGTGTTGCTGATACAGCAGTTCTTTTGGTGTCGTCTGCTCTATTTTTTAGTTCAGGATGACTGTCACAAATGATGCACAAACAGTAAACGTGGTATGACAGGAGAGAACATCATAATTCTTGTAGTGCAGGCTGGCCTGGCAGTGTGTGGCCTCCAGTGAATAAATAACATTCCTATTAAACAGAAATGTTGAATTCTGCTGGAGAAGGGAAAGGCACTGAAGCTTTCAGATAGCATGAGGGCAACATTTGCTTGTGACTGCTGTGATTTAGGCTTGGAAATGAGTTTTTAACCTTGGAGAGGCTGAATTTTCACTTGCAGTAGGGTAAAGTAAGAGCGTTTGAAGTGGCCAATAGTGAGAATTTAGATGTGTATAATAGTTTGGAGTGACCAGATTTTTCTTGGATATCTTAGTTTGGTTTTTAAGAAGTACAGTGTATAAGTAGTGTTGTTGAAGTATCAGTCTTTCAGCATATTACAGTTTATACTGTGCCTTGGGTGAGCCACGTTGCCAGAGCCCCACTCCTTTATGGAGAGATGCTGAAAGGGGGGGATGGAGAATGCTGCTCTAAGTGTACTAGTACTGTTGAAGGGTGTGGGTACAGAAATGGCTGCCTTGCACACTACCTTCTACAGCTGACAAGACAAACTCCCCTTGGTATCTGGAAGAAAAATCCATAAATAGATGTATAATTTTTCCAGGCTTCATCTACAGGATTGTTCTGCAAGCAGCATTGCAAATGTATTCTGTAGTTCTCCCATTCTTTTTTTGACGTAGCTATGCAAAGACCTTGTCTTAGCTAGGAGTCTGAGGCTGTCTGCAGAAAATCCACTTAATTAGCATGGTGATCAAGAAACAAACCTAATGTTTCTCTGCTTCTGCAGAACTAAATTTATTTTCAGGGGGGTAGCATTACAGTAAGTGAAAGGTGTTCCATTTTTTTACAGTTCACAAAACACAGTATAATACTGGAAGTTGGAAACAGAAATCGGTGATAGTAACAGATTGTGCCTGACTGGTACGAGATATTGCACGCACGCTACTTGGACTCAAGCTCCAGAGGCTGCCTAGCTTCTGTGCTTTGTACAGTGTTTGTCTAGCCCCTAGTGCCTCACTGGCATGCTTTAGAAAGGGATTCAGGATGTGGAAGATCAGACTATTCATCCTTGGTTTTTTGAAGACCTGGTTCTTTAGGGAACTCTCATCTTTTGTCATGAGATATGACCACTTGATTATTCTCTAGTGGTTTGTGGCTGAGACACCTGTGCCTGCAATGGATAGTGCTGCCAGAGCAGATTGTTCTTTTGCTTCTGGCTTTCTTCACTTGATATAAGGAGATGAAAGGGAGCCATCTTTCACTTGCCATGTCCTTGGTTTCCCATCATTGGTATTTTATTGCAGTGACTACAGAGAAAAGATAGGTCTTCAAACTTTACTCCAGTGTGTGCAACTTTAAATGCTGTACACTGACTCAAACTTCAGAGCCAGTATGCAAAGAAAATTCAAAATACATGGTTCTGTGCTTTGATTTAAATATACATTTCCATGTTTTCTTTTTTATAGCTTCTTCAGCAGCTGAAGCGATTAATATGTGACCTCTGCAGATTATATAATCTTCCTCAGCATCCAGATGTTGAAATGTTAGATCAGCCATTACCAGCTGGACAGGTAAATTAAAAAGCTGTGGGCACCTCCTTAGGACAATGAAGGAGTTTTTTCCAACTCTTAAGAAACAAGGTGGCGAGAGCAATTAAACCTTACATAAGCCACAACTGAGATGTGAAGCACTGTTGCTTCCTAGCATTCCCAATCAGAATTTTGTTTGCAGAACCCATTTAATAGTGGTGTGATAAAATTACACATTTTATTTTGGAGTTTCTTTATGACTGAAAGGTGTGTATGTGATACCAATGCTGTCAGCTTAATTCCTTCCTAAATACTCTTCAAGCCAATTGCTGTGCATTCCTAATGCTTCCCACATTTACTTTTTTCTGAAGTGTGAATGTGATTAAACACTGTTTGCTTTTTCTTGAAGAGTATATGTTTTACAGTGTACACTTGGATGATCTACTATTGATGTTTTCCTTCCTCTTCAATCCCTTGAGAGACACATGAGATATCAAGACCATATGCTACTTTGGGTAGAGAGTTTCTGAGGTGCCTTGTTTACTTTTTGTGCACGTTAACAAATGAGGAGTTGTGAAGGGCTGTAAAATGTTCTAGTTAACTAAAATGTTTTGTATTGTGCTGATAAACAGAACTGGTAACTGACAGTAACTGGTCTTTTTTGTATTTTTGATAAGATGATATCATCTTTTGCTTATACATGTTAAAATGACATGGTTTCTAAATACTCCTGAAGCGTAACAGATGGGTTTCCTGTGGTGACAGTAGTAGACTAATGAGAAATAACTTGCTTAATTTTGGTCATGTGCCAAACTGTAATCCTATAGGTCTTTTCTCTCAGCCACCCACTTAGCAGGGTAACTGTAAGGCCTGTAATGTTAGGAAATAGCTTCATTGCTCTGAAACTTGAAAGCATACTCATAGAAGGTTTCTTAGCCAGAAATGTCAGATAATTTGCAAATTAAATAAGAGTGGCTTTAGTAACTCAGACCAAAGATCCATCTAGTCCCTTGCACTGTCTACAGAAGCGGCATTACTTTTTTGCTGAAAGAGGGGTGAGCAGAGGACGAGCATATCAGAATGCTGCCAAGTATTTCTGCAGCTCAGACCTTCCTGAGCTTGATGTAGTATCCTGAAATGGCAAGCCATGTCTTATAACCTGCTTGACTTGTTTATTGCACCTGTCACTGTCTCAGAATAGGATATCCTTATCTGAATCTGAAGCTTCCACTTAGAAGTTAATGTGAAATTAATTGTGACAGTCTGTTTCTTTCCTTCATGCATAAATCTTTTCACTGTCATGCTCCAGGAAAGCATCTTTGTGTATCTTTCACATTAAACTTCAGTCCTTTGCAGACCTTGATAAGTGTAACTTTCATACATACTGCATTCTCTTTGATAGTAGACTTCCTGTTTTTGAAAGAAAGGAACAGGAACATATGCACAATTTATGCAGAAATTTCATTGCTGTATTGCAGAATGGAACAACAGAGGAAGTTACATCAGAAGAGGAGGAGGAAGAAGATATGGGTGAAGTATGTGTATACATGAGATTGTTGTCCTAATCTAGTAGAATTCTGGCACTTTGCTCTGCAGTGGCTGGCTAATTTTTAAGCTAACCTGTAAAAAGTAGTCTCCCTAGAGTTCAGCAGAAAAGATAATTAAAAATTTGGATGTTTACCTTTATGTCAATTTTCACTTCAACCACACAACTAGTGAAATTTTCTTCTTAAACCTAGATCTCAGCTGTGAGGTACTTGGATACTGAGAACTGGACATCTGTTTGTGCTTTAATCAAACAATACATAACATTGTGTGCCAAATAAGTAAGTTTGCCTTGTTTCAAGCAGCACATGAACTGGCTCTGATACAGTTGAAAGTGCCTCTCAAAATGAAGCAGGTTGGCTAAGAGTAAATCATTTTGCTGATTCATTAAACAGGTGAGCTAGTTTTTAACTATAATACATTGAAGGAAATGGAAGGACATCTGAAACAGACTTGCTAAGCTTTGAGGGGTTTATGTCACTGCAGCAACACGATGCTCCTTTTAATGAGCTTTATACTGTGTGAGAACCACCTCTTTCAGTTACTTCAACATGTTAGAATAGCTCCAAGATACTTGCTTTTTAGATCACCATGAAGAGCCTTATTGTAGGATAACTGTTCTGACTACTTCAGTTATAGATTTTTAATGAAGTTGTGTAGTAAGACTGAACAAATAATTTCTGATGATGGTCTTTATTTAGAAAAGATTTAAATGTTACCCATATTTTGGAATTCATTTGAAACAGTTTATCTTGCATCATATGGGTGGCCAGATCCAGACCACCTATGTCAGAGCAAAGAGTTTCTGTAAAAGTAGTATGTATACTCCCACATCCTGCTGCCACAAGGCTCTTGTAGCTTGTAGACTTGTAAGTAGCTTTTTGCACTCAGTTTGCATTACTTAGACAAAAAAAAGTCATGTCTGTCATTATTTATAAGCTGTCAGGCGGCATTGCCTGTGGCACTGATACCTTCACTTGTAATCTAGTCTGATTTCTAATTGAAAAGCAGAATATGGTTCTTAGGGCTATATGATTATTTGAGAAACATGAACATTTTAAAGAATACTCAATCTAAAATCATACAGTTGAAGGAGAACTGACAAAGAAGCCAAAAGTTGACAAAGGCACCAGTGAGGTGTTTTTCTGACTACACAAGACAAGGAGTTGGCATTGATAGCCAAATTTTCCTGCTATGCAAACAGATGGTGTGTAGAGTTGCCACAGGTCTGGTGGAGCACAGCATAGTGGAGCATATCTGGTAGTTGTGTACTCATAGCTTGCTGGCATGCCTGCTGTAGTGCTTCCTTTTTCATCTCAAAGTATTTACATCATTCCCCTTCTCTCCACAAATAGCACTTGAGTGGCCTTACAGGCAGTTCCCTTTAAGTTCAGACTGCTCCTCTGCAGCAGAATGTTCCCATCTCAGAATACAGAGTGGAAGATGTTTTCAGTGCCTTAGCCTAGAACGTGGGACTGAAGAGTTGGCTCGTGTGATCAGAATACTTGACCACACATGTCTCTTATCCTGATTCCAAAACTGCTGTATATAATCTTCAGCTGAAATGTTCACCTTGAATAAAGTACATGTAGCTTTCTAATATTTAACTTCCTTGAAACGTTGCTGTAGCCCTGCCAGATAGGTTATTCATTGTTTGCCAGAACTGAGCTATATCTAGGATTCTAATTGAAGAGAGTCTACTTTGGAGACACACTTGCTTTGGGTACTTTTGGATTCTTGAGCCCTGTTCATAGTGTCTTAACTTCCTGTTTTCTACCTACTTTAATGGGCTCATTCACTACAGTTTTAACTTCTTGCAGAGGTTTTATTGTGCTTGTTTCTGTGACCAGAAACAGGTTGTGAATTTCTGCCTCACTTATATTGAGAAGGCTCCCTTCACTTCTGGTGAATACTGTTGGCTGAGAGGGTGAAGTTAGGTTGGTACTTAGGGACATGGTTTAGTGCTGTGATGGTGATAGGTTGACAGTTGGTCTTGGTGATCTTGGAGGTCCTTAATGATTCTGTGAAAATAGAAATGGCACCCAAAAATCACTAATACAGGGTGCTGTGCAGTATGTGACTGTACAGCTAAATGCTGTTAGAGAGGGTTTTGTTGAACAAAGAGCATAGTTAAGTTATTTACAGTGAATCTTCCTCTATCCTTTAGGACATTGAAGATCTGGATCATTATGATATGAAGGAGGAGGAACCAGTTGATGGAAAGAAATCTGAGGATGAAGGCATTGAAAAAGAGAACCTTGCAATCCTAGAAAAAATCAGAAAAAATCAAAGGCAAGATCACTTAAATGTGAGTTGGTTATTTCTTGTTTCTTTGCAATACTTCTGGCTTTAAAATAGAAACAGTTCTTAGCAAATAAGGCCTACTGCTATGCACCTAGACATAAAAATTAACCTGTAGCTGACTTCCAGCATACATAGGACAAATGTCTCAAGTTATGGCACATAATTAATTCTTTTTGGAGAAGTTTGAATAGGTCAACTAAGAATCCAAGGTCATTTGGTAAATGGGCTAATCTTTCATCAATATCTTTGGTATAGAAAGTTTTGTTGTTCTTCAGTGGGATGTGGACTGACAAAGACTACTTCAAAGCACTCTCATTTGGCCTGGGAGAATGCTAGCATAATTTGTCAAACTGGATTGGGGTATTCTTGGCATTTTAGATGGAGAAGCATCTTTTAGCTTTTCACTAGTCAACTTGTACATGTAAATCCAAGTTCCACACCTGTTAATGATATTTAAGTGCTCATCTGATTTCTAGAGGCGTCTTATTTGGTTGTCCCTCTGCCTTTTGTGTGATGCCTTTCTTAGGAACAGTAGTCCTGTTTGTAGAATTGGCAGAAAGCATCTAGGTTGTAAGCATGACTTCTGTTGTTGAACCCTTATTAAAATCACAAATAAAGCCATATAAAAGTGACTGCATTGGAAGTCATGTGTGACAACATACTTTGCAGACACAGGAATTTATGCTTTAAATCCATTTTATGCGTGAGTTTGCTTTTCAGTTTGCCATGTGGAAACTACTGAAGGATGTTGGGGTTTTTTCCAGACATAAAGCAAGGGGCCTTCAGCAGCTCTGCAGCTTTGTCACAGTTTTCTGAGTGATCCTGCCAGCAGACAGTTTAAAAAAAAAAAAAAAAAACAAAAAAACAACCCCATTTTCTCCAGAGGTTTGGAAGTGTTTTGTCAAGTGCTGTGTTCCAGAGAAGCTTCTACTTCTCAGGTGCATGTAAAAGGGAGTGGTGATGTCATACAACATTAATTTTATTTAGCCTGGCTTCCAAAGAAATAAGAACTTCTGTTTCACTCCTTGTTTCTGTTCATGACCAGTTTCAGCCAAAGCTGAGGGTTCTAAAATTTTCCTAAGTCACCTGTACAGAAGGAAGATGCTTGAACTAGTGCCTGCCAGTGTGTGAGCTCATAAGGTTTTTTCTGTGTTGTATGGCAAGTCAGCAGATGTAGGTCATGTCCAGACACAAGATGTGCTGCTTTTCAGTAAGCCAGTAGTTGAAGATGCAAGTGATATTCAGATAAGTGGCAGGGACCCCTAAGTCTTAGGGAAGGAGTCAGATTTGGATTGATATGTAGTGAACAACTAGAGTTTTGCACAAGGAACCAGCTTTGTTCTAGTCCTTGTACTTGATGATTTTTCCAGTCAATATTTTCTAAATAGCCTAGGTTGCACTTTAAAAATTGTCAGATTTAAGAGAATTGCTGCTGTAAAGTTGTTGGGTTTTGATTTGTAGCAAGAACTGTGTATATTCAAAGGGCTTGGTGCTAGCCAGGCTAATCCACTTTTAGTGTTGGATGCATTCCTGAGAGCGCTTTAGGTATGAGGATTTAGAGAGAAGACTTCTTTAGTTAGCAGGATCTTGACTGTTTCTTGTAATGAATTACTGGCACTAAGTAGCTTTAATCTGGTTTAGAAGAAAAAAATCTTCCTGTTAGTTACTGACACTTCAACATGGAAAGGAGTTTGTAGCAATCTGCTTTGCAGAGGAAATAACAAAGAAATGCTTCTGTTGGATCTCTTCAGTTCCAGTCTTCTCCTGACCCAGTGCTGGTTGAATATGACTTGAGTGCAAAGCTGTCAGAAATACCTTAGACTTACCTTCTGCTGAAATAGGCACTGAGAGATATCTGGCTAGAAGAGACTGCTCTTTGGTTTGTGTATGAATTCAGTATTGTCAGGTTGCCTGAAGGGAAGCGTACAGTAATGATCACCTATTCAGAAAATCCAAAACAAACCCAAAACCGGCCAACCAAAACAAGCTACCCCAAAACCCTCCAAAAACCCCACCAAAGCTGATCAGCATTTCAGCATTTAAAAGCAGGTGGACATAAGGTGTCAAACATGTTTATTGTTAGTCAAGTCTTGAAGCAGACTTGACTCTGCAGCAAAAGCAAACGGTCTTTGTTTTTGCTTAAGCTTAAATGTTTGTTCAGAGTTTGAAAAGATGCCTATTGAGATTCTGCATATTTCTGTATTTGTGTCTCAGATCTAATGGTAAAGTCTCCTTAATTGTTAAATCAATCCTGTTGAAACCAGAAAAGCATGCTCTGCTTTACTGTCACCTAAAAATTGGCTAGAACTGAAAAAAGGTTTCTGTGGTGTCAACACTCTTCCTTGGTGTGAAAAGCCTCTTAAAACTGCAGATTTTCATTTGCTTTCTGTTCTTTCCCCTTTGGCAGATACTGCCTTTCCTTTTGCTTTTTCCATGCACATCTAGTGGAGCTGAAATGAACACTGAAAAAAACACTGCTGGTTTTTTGTTTGACAACAGCAGATTCAACTTGCATAATAGCTGTTTCTCATGCCAAGACGCTCTTGTTGATGCTGGTGCATAAACAAGGTCAACTGAGTACAGGGAACAGCGTATTCAACTGCTGCTGAGGAACCATGGTATTTTTGTGGGTCACCAGAAATAGCTGTGCTACTTAAATAATTTCTCAAAGGACTTGTGAGGATTTACTCTGAAATGCTTGAGAACTGAGAGGTGTAGCTACACTACTAACCTAGGAAGGAGCTAGCCTAGTAGCACTTAAATGCCCCTTTATAGTGCCAAAACCTGAGACTTAACATAACATGTTCAATATGCTCTATGGTAGCAGGTTTGCTCAGCATCCCAACATAAAGCAAAATTTAAATCTGTACAGCCCTTCACAGTGAGTTTTCTTAAAGGACAGTGTGGGTTTCACAAACTTAAATGTAATGGCTAAACATAGTCTGGTTTTCACACAAAATGCACACCTCTCTTGGTGTATTTTGTTTCCTCAGCAGAGGAATGTAAACCAAAGCCATGCTGTTTATATGCTGCTTTTTGGAAGAGGAAACGTGAGGCCGAATGCAGTGCCCAATACAACCAGCAGACTTTTCAGTTTCTTTACATCTTCTTTGGCTCAAATGCATGGGACAACCTCTCTCCCCTTGGCTGAAATGCAGGTTGAGGTTACAGACCATGCTCCAGGTTTTTCCATGGGGAAGGAGTGCATGCAGTCTTATTCTTGCATGTTCATAACAGGCTAAAGATATTTTTCTGCTGCTCAAGACTATTGTCATAGGAGTTTTTAGGATTTGTGTGCTTTATACAAGCGAAGATTATGTATTTACTAATTTTGTAAATGAGTTCTCTTCCTTGGCAGTAGCCCTAATCCTATTCTTGTGGCATCAGGAAATAAATTTGGCTTGTGGTACAGAATGTAACTTGGAGCAAGAATTAATCCTCCTCTTAACACTGTAATTAACTTTCAAGAACCACTTGTTTACTGGGGGTAAAAATGGTCTTTGAACTGGAATCATTAACTTCAAATATTTAACAACTTGCTGCTGCCTGCTTTTCAGAGGTCTCTCCCCATATAGTCATTTTAGGGATTAATGCTTTTCGTATTTAGATAATGCTATTAGCTTTTTCCATTTCCTGCTGAGGAGTTTATGTACTTTCCTTGAGAAACTTCAAATGTCTCCACTTTCATAATCAGATCTTAGGAAGTCTAAGGTGTAATTTCCATTTTCAGTTTAATCCTTGAAGTAAGTATGAGTGTACTTTAACTTCCAGGAATGAATGTACTTCTGCACAAATACTGAGAAAGTTCAGAGACAATAGAGCAAACTTACATTCTTTAGCTCTTTTTGGGTTACTTTAGATTATATTTCATTATCTTGGAGTTTCCATTTTGGTTTTGTTGGGGTTTTTTTAAGCAGGTAGTTTTTGGTCTTGTGGCTGAAATATCTGAAATGTGTTGTGAGTGAGGTGACTTAGTGTACTGTTTTGATGATGTTTGACAGTATTTTTTCTGATCAGACAGAAAAAAGACAGTCTGGTCTTTGGATTTAAAATGGCAGTGAACTGCACCCCCTACCTCAGATAACTTATGTAAGGAGCAGACTGTGGTTTTGTTTTGATGGATGGAAGGGGGGGAAAAAAAATGTCCAAAGGAGAAAAGCTGAGGCTGCAAAACTTCATATCACTGAAGACCTAGTGCAGCAGACATATGCACACTTAAGGCAGTGGCATGTGCTGTGGTGATTTCTGCATAGTTAGGTGTGCCCTATTGGCTTGTGAATGCAAAAGCTCAGTTCTGAAGTACTAGTTTTCTTCAAGGATGCTTAACTTTTCCTTAAAGCATTTTACTGGAATGTATACCTTCACACTAAAATACTAATTAAGGATAAAAACACTTCTGGAATATACAATGCATCTATGCTGACTTGGACCAAAGTTTTTCTGCATTTGTGACAGTGTCAGAAGCACATCCTTGGGGGAAGAACATGAGAACAGGACGAGCTTGTAGTGATGCATCTCATGAATATTTTACATGTCCAGCAGTTTTGGCTCTGGGAAATCCTGCACCAGCTGTTTCTGTTATTTGCAGCCCTCTGCAGTTGACATGTTGGCCATGTAGATGTTTGCCTCCTGTAGCAGAGATTTCTCTAGCTTACCTGCACATTGTTCTTGAGGACCATAAATGTGCTTGTACAGGACGGGGTGATAACGGAGATATTTTGTGCCTGTTTGATTAGAAAGTCACTTGCAACTCTCACAGCTCTGATTTCTTTAATTTACTGATGAAATGGCTATGTCTTTTGCTCTTGGCATCAACCCCACATGACAGATACCTGTCAGATACTGTGATTGACCATTTATTTCTAAGGGAGTTGTGACCCTAGATCTCATTCTTGTGACTGGAGAAGTCTGAAGAGGTTATTTCTCACTTCATGGGAGTAGTAAGTCTCTCTTTTCCAGGAGGATTCTCAGTTATTTATATGTGAATTTAGCCTTTGAAATTATAACTTGTATATACCAAGTTATTGAAAATTACAGGTTTTAATTATAGCACCATTGTAGTAAAAAGCTAAACTTGCTCTCTTGTATGACACAATGGTGTGATGTAAGTAGTACTCCCTTCTAAACTGCACTTTTAACACTAGTAATGAAAAACAAAAGTGGCACCAGAAGGAAGCTTTGTGTTTCAAAGCAGGGGTGTTTGGCATTAAGGTTAACAACAGGTATAGTAGTTAATTTTTGCAGGCTTCCTCTTCAGCTTCCTCCCAGCATAGTTCAGAGCATGTAAAGGAAGCTCCTGTGCTAGACTTCTTAGGTTAAGCTTGCTAGCCTCTACTCTTGATCATAGATTACTGGTTTGCAGTCTACTGGTTCTACAGAGGAGCAAGTCTTAACTGTATTTAGTACTGCTGTATAAGGAGTTGGCAGCCACTCCTAGGAAGAGTGAAACCCACTCTTCTAGATGAAGTCTACTGAGGCTACATTACACGCACTACAATTACACCACCCCTCCACTCCCCTTTTTTGTTTTAAAATACCACTTCAGTTTGTCTGCAGTTGTAATTTAATGGCACTGAGAAGTACAAATGTGTCTTAAGTTCTGGTTGTTGAAATCACTACAGTAGAGAACATACTTAAATTTTCATATGCAAAGATGAACTTCCAATGTTACTTATAGAAATTCAGTAGCTTAATCTGATGGAGACATACAAAGACGAAAGTGGTTTTTGACAGGGCATCTTTGAGATCCAAGCTGGTTTTAAATTGCATGTATTTAGAGGCTGATATTCTATGAAAAACATGAGGAAATTCTGTTTTTCATTAAGAAATACAGGTGATGAGACAAAGATATTGCACAGAAGAAAGCCAAAATCTTGACAGTTGTCTATGAAGTTTCTTTCCTCTGGACTCATTCATGAGTCTCAGCCTTCATACAGTGCAGGTCTGAAAAAAACCACATCAGTTTTACCAGTGGTTGTTGGACTCAAGGTGTTGTATTAACAAGTGTAATGATTCCTTCTCCAACTATCTGCCAGTAGTGGGTGTAAATAGTAGAAATTTGCAAATATCTTAGTTGCCTGTGTACATTTTTTCCATGAAACATTGTTTGCTTGTTGTTGGAGGAAGAGAATTCCCTTCTTTGCTGGATAATGCTTTATAGACAGGCTTCAGTAAAGTGAAAAGTTACTTGTTTGGAGCCCCATCTTTATATAGCTTTTCTTCAATAAGATGAAAGGAGTTACCTTTTATTTGCATATTTAATTAAGAAGTTCATTCTTCATACTTGCCTGAAGAGAAAAACTAGTGGAATTGGAGTAGTCTGCATAATTAAATCCAATGGAATAGCAACATTAATGGCCAAAAAGAATAGCCTTCAGATGATAGTGTGAAGCTAAGTATATTATATGATGCTGCTGAATAGAAGAGACAAAGGAGTATGTAGAGGCTTTAGCATCAAGTAATTATTAGTGATATTCAATCCTTATTAAGAAATAATTTGATCCTACAATTAAGACCTTGTAGAATATATAATATCACTGTTGACTTCAGGCAAAGAGGTGACATTTCAGGTGTCATAGCCATAGCTGCTTCAAATTCTTTCAGAAATAATCCTGACACGTCCAAAAACGATCTGTAGATCTCTGTAGATGTTCATAGTGTGTGAAAGGAGACTGAAGACACAAATCTTTCCTAATTTTTAGGTGGAGTAGAAAATCAGACCCATAAACTAATCACTCAGTACTTCATATGGAGAAGCTGAACTTTATTTTTGGTGGATGATTTTCTTTTTTTGTGGTTGAGGAGGGCAACATGTTGGGGTTTTTCCCACAACCCCTCTCCTGAAACCATACTTAAGAGCCCCATGTGTTAGCCTGTATTGCAGTGGGAGTGACTGAAGTCCAAGCAGCAGCAGAGAACTATGTGGGTCTCATGAAATAATCTACCTTTGGAAAGCTAACTGGTGAAAGCCAAAGTTTCCCAGGGTTGGGGTGCAAGGTGATAGCTGCTGTACCTCGTTCAGAATCCTCATTCCTTTTCTGTATTAAATCTTGTAACACTAACTTTATCTCTGTTTGCCAAAAATGGACATCC
This sequence comes from Galbula dea, assembly GCA_013399015.1. NCBI lineage: Eukaryota > Metazoa > Chordata > Aves > Piciformes > Galbulidae > Galbula > Galbula dea. The sequence continues at coordinate 27,374 of VWZX01003969.1, forward strand.
GGTGTAGCAGTTGTTGATAAAGGCAGACATCAGTAACTTGATAACTGGTGTTTTAACTAGTTTGTCAATAACTGATGATTTTATGAGCCAGTCATATCTTTTATGCATGTCACTTAAAGGTCTTTTATTTAATGTTTATTTTTTTAATTTGCTTTAGCTCTGTATGTCAGACTCAGATACCAGCTTCAGAAATTGTGTGCTAAGTTTTCTATCACTTTGCAATGCTGAGTAGTACAGAACTGAGCTCTAAAAAATAGAAGAGATTTCTGCCCTGGTTGCCTAAACCACAGGAACTATGACAAATCACCATAAAATATGTGGTATTATAAGGTTGTACTTTAGTTTTCCTCTGTGTAGGTGTTTGGGTTTTCATTCTGTAGCAGATAAATGTTGCTTTGTTCTAAATTTTAAAAAATATATTGCTTGGTCTGACTTCAGAAGCTGCTCTTCTATAGAGGAGACTTCACAGCTCCTCTATCTGGTTGTTTGGGGTTTTTTTAATAACCAAATAAAAATACACTTCTGAGAAACCAGTAAAACCTTAAGTGCAGAAGATTGTTCTTAAGAGCGGTCTTGCTCTTCCTTCCAGTACATGAGAGCCAGAAATAAAAGGATTATTTGCCTACTAGTAATGTATTGTGGATCCATCTTGGAAATCAAAATGCCTGAGACTAAACTCCTTTACAGAAAGATGGCTGTTGTACCTTGATTAAAAGTGTTTATTACCTATACCATGTAGTAGTGCATATTAATGGACTGCTTCAGAGGGGGAGTGTCTTGTTTATTTTGAGTAGTCTTTGCTCACTAGAATACGTAACTTTTCACAAACCTAATATTAATACAGAAATCAATAAATTCTTAATACCTTCTAGTTAGTGTAACTTTGTAATTGGAAATAAAGCTGTTTGGTATAAATATTACTTTTTTTTACTTATTTGGCATCTTTTTTGTTTGTTTCAGGGTGCAGTCTCTGGGTCAGTTCAGGCTTCAGATCGACTTATGAAAGAACTCAGGGATATATATAGATCACAGAGTTATAAAACAGGTAAAATGCTTCAGATTCCCCTTCTTGAAATACACTTTAAAAGAATTCTCTTGGCAAATACTTCCTGCTAATCCTTATGTGTTTCATTGTCATGTATATATATGTGTGTGTGCATACACGTGTTCACATACATGAAAAGCCCAGTACATAGATGCATTATGTATAGTCTCATTACATAGAATAGTGCATTTGTGGAGAAAAAGGAAGGCAGGATACATATCCTCTACAGTTTTCTTCCTTTTTGTTACACAAAGCTTCCTATGAGAATTAGCAGGATTGGTATAACTATGAGAATACTTTTGGGGTGGATGAGTACAAAGAACAACTAGAGCTGATTTTTCAGAACTACCAGAAATTCAGCTCTCCAGGTATATAGGGCAAAAGCTTTGGCCACCACTAGTGGGTGGTACTGTTCACAAGAATGTGCTTGCTGTGGAGGAATTTCTGTCCAACAGCAGAAGGTTTTGTTAGTATACATATTTAACCTTATTTATGCTGCTGTTACTTTTATTATTTCATGGTGGTGTTAACCTGATCATGAACTTGTATATTCCTTGGGATGAGGATACAAATTCTAACAGAAAACAAGCTTGTCTTTTAAGCTTCTGTCAATAACAAGTCCTGATTTGCTTTAGGTACGTAGGTGATTGGCTCTTCTATTTGCTTCATATATGAGCTGTATCTAAACTGGCTCAGCAAAGGAATCAGTGTGTTGAATTGTCCTGAGTGTTGCCATACAAGAAGTAGAAACTACATAGATTTCAGGCTAGTTATAGTCCTGCAGTTCAGCCAAATGGAGAACTCCATCACTGCAGCAAGGTATGAGAACCTGGTGTAGGCCAGGGTGGCAACAGGAGGAATCCCCAGTTGGAAATGCAGTCTAAACTTTAATTCACTATCTTCTACTTTTCAGAACTTCTCCCTTTCTTTATTTCTAGTGGTCTTAAATCTCACTTGGTGACTATGGCACTTTAATTTGTGTGTAAAAGGAGATTGTTGAAGAGATAACGGGTTCCTGTCAGAAGTATAAGTTTGATGAGGTAACCTAGTGTTGATGTAAGGTAGCCTACTTCTTTTAGGCTTTATTGCAGCTGGGTGCTTGTCAGTATCCCCTAATCACCATCTGTCTGGTAAAGAATGGATTAGTGGATCTAAGGAATAGCCTAGAAATAGATCTGTATGAGGTCACTGGGGATGCTTTACTGTCCACGTATGATCTTCAAGGGTTCGTTGTTGTGGGTAGGACAAAGTTTGGGTGTAACAAGTTAACTTCACTGTATAGACTGCATAGTGCTTACTCTCTTCATGGTACTGCTGGAGCCCCAGCTTATGACTCAGCAACGTGGGAAAGACTGCAAATGGATGCCTCTTGTCTATCTCTAAAACATGTTAATGAAGTGTCAGGCAAAGCTTGACACTCTAAAACTGGTGACAGCCCTGCTTTGAAACACCATCCTACTGACACATTTATTAAAAGTTGCCAGTTGCTGTTTGTTATAAAACTTGCCTAGATTCATGTCTCATGACTTCATTCAGTCTTAGGACTTGAGTGAATTTAAGTATCAGTTGCTCTACTTTGCACAAAACTCCTGCTTTTATAGCCTAGTTCTGTCTTTTGTTGTTATCTAACTGTCACTGTGTGAGCAGGGGCATGGTAGATAATTGGCTTTTTTTTTAATGTGATTTTTGTTCTGAGTAGTTTCTCCGTGGTCCCATTTTTCTCTTAATTTAATTTCCTACTGTTAACACACAAAGGGAAGCATTGTGACATGTAAAGGTTCTGGTAACTGTTGCAAGGTGATTTGACAGTGTTTTAATTTTTTGTCACGTACGCTAGAAAATCTAAGCCTGCATTTTAGTTGCATAAGGATCACTTTTAATGCATGTGAGGTTCAGGATTGATGATAGGACAGTGTTGGGACTTCAGAAACAAATAAAACTTTTAGTAATAGTCCTTTACTTTTTTTCTGTTAAACTTTTTAACAAAAAGTTCAACATTAAACACAATGAGGACTTTCAATTAGGGGTGTATATTCAAGGTAGTAACCATTTTTGAACTGAAGCTCCTTTAGTGATTGACATACTACTGTTGGAGGTCAAACAAGAGATGACTACAAGCTTGCTGTTAACAGGAAAGTTGCTCATATACCTGGAAAAATCTAGATGAAGTACTCTTAAAAACAAACAGAAAACCATTTTCTTATGAAAACAGATACAAACAGTTAGCAGATGCAGAAAATACTCCAGCAAATTAAGATATCCTGCTATAAATTAGACAGTGTTTTATTAACCTGTTTTGCTAATAGGAGGGAGCAGTCCTCCAAACTAAGATGATCTCATTTCCATATACGAGGTTGAAGATTTGGTTAATTCATATATTTAATTCTTGTAAGAATTCACAAAGGCCTTGATGTAGTTTGGGGTGGGAGGGAGAGGAACAAAGAATTTGGATATATTAAGTGCAGTCTTTTCTGTTCCTGTCTCTAATGGCTGTTGTTCATATGTAAGTGGCTTAAACTTGCTACTGTTAGCCAAAGACTGTATGGAATTTGCCTCTCGTTGTAAAGTTGCTCTAAGACATGTAGTCCTCTATTTTGAAAGCTGGTTTTCTTCCTACCTTTAAATCTCTTTAATTTTTTGTTTGCTTTGTGGTTCTGTGTCCTTGCTTTTACTTCATCACCTCTAAGATTGGCCTCTTAGAGGAATAAACAAAAAACCTCCTGTGTTTAATTAAGGAGTACCTACTTTGATTCTCTTCTCTGCCTTAAGGACCTCTCAGAAACTGATACTAATTAGATAAGTTCTTGATGGTAACTTTTTCCCCCTCTTACTACCTGAATTAAGAAGAAAGCATATGAGCTTAACACCTCTTGATTATTAAAAACCCAAACTACCCTGCCCCCCAACTTGGGATAGTGTTGTTAGGAAGCTTCTGTGTCAAAGCAGTGAGCAACCTTGATGCTGCTGGTGTTCATGAGGACATACACTATTCAGCTCAAAATTTGAGTGCTTGAAAGGTTGATTGAGTAGCTTGCTGTTCCACTAAGGCATATTCTTGTCAGTCCTGAACTGTGCTCATCTCTCTGAAATAATCCTTTTAGAACTTCTGGTTTTGGAGTAGTACAGCTCTTTAAGACCAGCAAAAGTTACTGCTGTGGTAAGCTAGCAAAATGTGAACCCTGGAGCTGAAGGGATGGTTCATGAATTTTAGGTAAGAGCAGGATGTGTAAGGTGACAAAAGGAATGCAAGACTAGGGGTAGAGGCTTAGTGAGTAAAGAATTTGATGGAAGTTCTCTTGTGATCTTCTGTTACTTAGTGTATTGTCAGAATCCTTACTGTAACTTGTTCTGTTGCCTGGGACAAGCATTTTATACTCATAAAAGGGGCCCAAGCCATAATACTGATAGGCTGCTTCTTCCAGTCTTCACTGCCTTCTGGCTGTAGGTGAAAGAAAATATTCTGACTGCAGTGGTGGAATGGATTTATCATTAATAGGAGTTGACAAGGAGCAAATTAATTCTTTTGTTAATTCTTTTGTTACATGAGAGGAGTATAAATTGAAATTCTTAATTTGTGACTTCTGCTTGTACTGAGGGCAATTCAGAAAACAGTGTCCTTGGATCTGGGAAATTGGAAGAAGGCCTTAATAGTTCCTTCTGTTCATTCTGGAACATGTGGTGGCTCTGAACTAGCTTCTGATTAAAAGGGATATTGAGAGCACAGTGAATAAGTTTCCAGAGGTACTTTGGTGTCCTAGACTTAGAAAATTTAAATCGTGATCTTGGCTGCAGTACCCACTTGTCTGTGGCACTGCAAGAGCAAGAAACAAGCACAGTTTCTTTACTTTGTTTAGTAAATTTTGGAATGCTTTAGAAATAAGGTGTCTGGATGGCTTGAAATGTGATCTGTACTCCAAGCACTGAGGCTTCAAAGTTTCTACTGCAAGGTAATGTATTCTAGAATAGTAAAACTCAGAAATGAGTGCTGTGATTCCTTGGAGAGAAGGTGATGACTGCACAGCCCTCAGAAATCCTAGGCAGGTTCCTGACTTGCATATGTCTTCCAAATAACTACCTCAGCAACAGATACACTGCTAAATATTAGCCCAGGTAACAAGCTTCATCCTAGTTGTTTAGTGTATATGCATTAATTTCTTGTGGGGGAAGAGCTTAGACTTTTGAACATCTCTGGTACCATTTTCTAAATCTTGTCTGGTGGTTAAAGATTGATTGCTTTTTCCTGGGCTACTTGTGAACTTCTGCAGGGAGGAAGCTTGAATGTATAAGAAAATGGAAGATTCCCTTTTCATCCTTCCCTTTGAGTGAAATGCAGAACTATTGTTTAACATGCTTAAAACAAATAGAACCCTGAAAATGAGCAGCTGGCTTCCAGAAAGAGCTATTGTTGATGTATCTTTCTGGCTGCTGTGATCAGCTATTGGGAATGTGTTTCATCCAATGCACTGTTTTCTTATTTTGAGTTTCCACTCTGTGCACTGTTCATTGTCCTGTTGTGGTCTGCCAGTACTGACAAGAACCTCTGAAATATGCTGTATATTCAGACTGAGAGCTTAAAAGTGTGCTGGTCATATACTAGGTGTAAACTGTACTGAGTACAAAGTTGTAGCTGTGGAGAGTTTGAAGGGGATTGGGTGGGGGAATGGTTAGGTGTCAGAAAAACATTTTGATTTATGTGGAACTTTTTTATGGAAGTGAAAGAACTTTTTTTCCTTGTTTGCTCAGAAGTGCTTCTGCTGTTGGAGGAAGGATGCACCTCAATTTCAGTATCTTATCTATTGCTTCACATCTGACAGTATTTCTACTTAAAAGCAAATCATGTTTTTGCTAAACTTTACTGTTAGCATTAATTATCCACTAAAAGTTTTATCTTAATATTTCTACAGGGATATATTCAGTGGAACTGGTAAATGACAGCTTGTATGAATGGCATGTTAAGCTTCTCAAGTAAGTTACTAAGCTTTTTTCATGTTCTGAAGAATTTGTTTTATTCTTGATGCAGAGGTTCCTGCTTTTGATAAAAGAGCAGCTCTACAATTCTGGTACACAGAAATGCATACAGAGCTTGAACTGTAATAATTCAGCTAGGAAAAAAGCCAACCCCTCTTTGTACAGCCAACACAATGTTTATTACTGTAACTTTTCTGTTCAATCCTCCTTCTAAAACTACTCCAAAATATGAAATGTGAAATGATTAAATTTTTTGTCTTGAGCTTTTGTCTGGATGGTTTAATTTTTGGTTTGGTTTTAATTTCAAGAAGATGCAACTTCTAGTTTAGTTGAAGATGTGAAAAGGAACAGAACTGTCTTAGTGTCATTAGCTCTGTTTCTTCAGTTGAGTACTGCTTTTGTGTACTCATCTTATGTACATAGTCTAGAAACATTAATTCTAGAGGTATTATATTGAAATTATTTGTGGTAATGGGGTCATCTACCATCATCCTGCAAGAAAACTTGTAGGAAGAAAAAGGCTATCCAAACTAGCCTGAGTGGCTGCAAAACATGGCAAGGGATGAAAGAACTTCCATCAGTTCAAATGTATCATGGTGAATAAGTATAAGGACATAAGCTGTTTCAGCACAACAGTTGACTTGCCTGTAGGAGTTGTTGCCTTGCCCTAGTGTTAAGACTTGTACAGCTATGTTACCAGCTGCTGAAATAGGGTTTTTTCCTTCTTAGTGTAGTTGTAGGCTTGTGAATGTTTTGAAGCTGAAAATGGCAGGAATGATGTATGTCAAATCTGTACTGTACTACAGGAGGCCTCGTCTATCCAGCAACTGTAACAGAGTGCTCAAACCACTGTGCAGTGATTTGAAATCTCTTCAAGTGCTGTGAACAGGTCTGATTTTGTCTTCAAGAAAGAGAAAATGGAGCACATGCAGCAAATGGCTTCTAGAATGACTAAGAGAGCATAAGAATTTACTGTGTTTATCTCAGCAAAAAGTTTGTGGAAACAAATGAGCTGTGCAGCCTAGTTGAGGGGGTAGGTGTCAGAAGAGAGCCCATTTGACTAAGCAACAGTACTGTCAGTACAACAAGTAACTCCGAACTGGCCTTACAGAAGCTGTGACTGAAAATAATAGGTTTTGAGTGCTGGGAGATTTTCTTCTGAAACAACTTCCCTTTGGTAGGATGGGAATGAACTGCCCAAGTAATTCTGAAATGGTATCTAATAAGTTTGTGGTTTCAGCTGCAGAATAGGATTGATTTTAATAGCCCATCAGTCCCCCTAACATATGCTTTTGGCTTGCTTGAAGACATTTCTGACTAGTCTCTTAAAAGTTGTTGGAGTGTCAGAGCCTGGGTGGGATTAAGCCAGTAGTGTATGAATTGATGTCTGGGCTGCTCACAATTAGCATTCTGCAATAAACAGTTGCTGAAATTCTGCTGAGCCCAAACTGCTGGGTTCATTACTTCTGCTGATGCAGATTACTTTTAACAGCTGACACAGGACTATGATGACATATTCTATAAAGCATTCACTAACTGTGTATGGAAAACTAGATCACTACAGTCTTCTCTGTATTTTTTTTTCCTTCCCCTTTTCGTGGCCCATACATTTCTGGTGAACTGCAGAGAACTAAAATTGCTGTTTTCAAGCAAACAGCTTATTTTGTGCTAACTGTGTTTGAGTGACACTTAACAGTGTTGGGAATGTAGTGTGCTGCAGAAAGCTTTCATGCTGATCTTGTGGTAAAGTGTTTACTGTGTAAAGAGAGCAAGAGTTTTCTACAGTTAACCTTAAATTGCAGTTTGTAAACTACAAGTTCATCTTGGAGCTCTGTAAGAATAATTACTGTTTACAGATAGTGAATAAATTAACTTCAGCTAGGTTTTTCTCCCATTTCTTTTATAGGGTTGATCCTGATAGTCCACTGCACAGTGATCTTCAGGTCTTAAAAGAAAAAGAAGGTGTAGAATACATTTTACTCAACTTCTCTTTTAAGGTATGTGTCTGTGAAAGAAATGCAGGGATTAAATGTGTAGCTTACTGTAGAAAGTGACTGAAATGACTCTCAGCTGTTGCTTGGGTAAAGATGGATATATAGCATTAAAAAAACAACCAACCAAAACAAACACAAAAAAACCCCACAAAAACAAACAAAAAACCCAACCAAAAAAGACAACTTCAAGTTTGGCACTAAAGCTTCACAAAAATTGCTTTTAGGCAATGCCATGCAGAAAAGTTTTACAGAACTGAAAAATGTTGCTGGTTTAAATCTGATTTGACAAACAAGGCTATTGAAATACTTCCTGATTAGGAAAACTGTCTTGCAGTATACTTCTTAATCTGTTTTTTGATATGTTTTTCAGGATAACTTCCCCTTTGATCCTCCCTTTGTGCGAGTGGTGTCTCCTGTGCTCACAGGAGGGTAAGTTTGAGTTGCCATACAGAAATTCCACTTTGTGGTAAGACTATTACAATTTCAGATTGGTTGGTTGAGATTCCAGGGAGCATTTTGAGACTACCATGTAGACTTGAAGAAATTTCCCCTGTATATACATGAGGTGCTGTAGACCTTGATTTTGGTGAAGAGCTCAAAGTATGATATGACTTATTTCTCAAGCTTTATGACCTAATAGTAGATAAATAGTTGGCTGCAATTCCTCTTTGAATTGCTTAGTTTGTGCCTAGCTTTGAGATACTGTGCTTGCCAGAATGGTTAAGATCTGGCCTCTGTGGATGGTTAATGTTGCTGTTACTTCTCCTGTTTTAGGGTGCTTTGAAAGGGTCTCGATCCTTGTGTTGCTTTAAACTTGCTGGATAGTCTTAACTGACTTTCTTGCTGGTAGCATTGCCATAATGCTTTTGTTCAAAACCTTTTTTTTCCCCCTCAAATGCTAATATAAAAATACTAAATTTGGGTGGAAACATGCTCCAGAAGTCATCTAAAAAGTGTTTGAAGTGCTGTCTATGCCACAGAAACTTGTCTATATTCATGGAGATACTAAATTCACCTTCCAAGTCTCATGCATCTCCTGCTGACAGGAAATTATACCTGTACATTTGAAAATGCACTCTGATATCTAGAGCTCATTCTGATTTGATTTTTAATTGCTGTGTGTCTTTTTTGCATTCAAGAAATGGTTAGTGCAGTTAAATGGTGTTCATGTGGATAGCTGCTACCAAAAAAGTAAACAAGCTGTGCCAGACACCAGAAAACTCCTTTGGATTCTGGTTTTGTTGCACTTGGACTTCTATGTAGAATGAATGGCCCAGAAGATTTTCAGTGATTGTTTCCCTACAAGTGTCATAGAGATTCAGTGTTTGAATGTCTTGATTATAGGGCAGACTACATTTTTGGAGTGGTAAACTCTACTCTCTCAGGCCAGGTGTTGTCATGACCACATACTGTAACGTCTGAGTCCCAGTCAGCACAGTGCATGATGAAGTAGTACTGAAATTAGAAAGTGGCTCATAAGAAAAAAGCAGATCTTCACTTGCTCTCATCTCACTTGTCCACATCTTTGATTTACAGGTGCACCTGTGTTGGTTGGCACTCTGTTCTTTCTTTACAGAAGCGAACTTGTTTTCTTTATTACAACTATACATGAGTACTGTGTATATGCATAGTGTAGCCATAAAAAAGCTTGCTTTTTTATGGTCTGTGCAGTTGTCTAAGCAGTTGTGCAGACTAGTTCAGTCACTGATTTTAACTAAGTGTAGTGAGCAAAGGAATTTTTGTTTCACAATGCTAATCCTCTTTGCAGAAATGCAATCTGGCTAACTAGTTACAGTATGTTGCTAGTTAAAGGGCATTTCAGCTTTATGTGGACAAAAATATTAACAAACTAGCCTGCAAGAACTTGAACAGTTTTGTCTTTTTATTAACTGCTGATGTCAAACATTTTCTTTCACATTTGCTTCTAGGTATGTCCTAGGAGGAGGTGCATTATGCATGGAACTTCTTACTAAACAGGTGAACATAGGCTCTGCTATGGGGATAATAACAAAGCATGCTTTAAAATAATGAAAATGGGTGTTTCCCGTGAGTTGAAGAATCCCCATGAGGAAGGGAACATGGTGGAATAAATCCCAGTCCCACAAGATTTGCCTTGCTGATCTTCTGTGAGACCTTCTTTCTGCCTTGGATGGCTTACAAGAGGTCTGAGGAAGAGGCAAGAAGTGAGAGCATGTCAGCTGTGAGCTCTCAGAATTTCTGGAAGGAAGCCAGTATAAAGAGTGAGTTCTGAAGAAGCAAGTCAAATGGTTTTCTTTTTCCTGAACCTCTACTACTGCACGAAGTCAGCTTAGGAGAAGTGAGGAATGCAGAAGGTTCTAGGCATAGATGACTGTTGTGTAGACAATGTGATTAATTTACTTACATTAAAGTGAAAATCAATGAAGTAACTATTTGCAGGCTCTGGCAGAAACATTTGTGAACCTTGGAAGGTAAAGCAGTGCCAGAGATAAGCAGTAATTTTCAGTGGAGCAAAATTGTCATAGCTCACTCAGTGGCTTCATTAAACAGTAGTCTTTTCTGCTTCTTGCAATTAGAGGTAGTTTCTGTTGTGACATAGCTGAAAACATGTGTGTGTTGTAATAATGGAGCTCTTCTTGTTTCTGTCTTGCTGTATTTTGGAAATGTGATTCAGCCTTTTTGTTTTCCCTACAAGTTCTTAGTACTAATAGTCTATCACTGGAAAGTAGATGATTTTCCAAATTCTCTGAGAAAAGTAAAATTTATCTGAAAACAAGTAGTTACAACTGTAACTGTAGTTACAATTATAACTAACCTGATCAAGTGGATGGTGTCCCTGCCAGGCAGGGGGGTTGGAACTAGATGATCTTTGATTCTATGATTCTATAACTGGAGCACAAGATTTGCAAGGTGAACACAAGCAGCAAGTAGTTGTTACATAAAAAATTTCCTTCCTCCTCCAGGGCTGGAGCAGTGCCTATTCAATAGAATCAGTCATCATGCAGATCAATGCCACTTTAGTCAAAGGAAAAGCCAGAGTACAGTTTGGAGCCAATAAGGTAAATGCACTCACTTGTGTGTATCAGTAGGAGGATCACTCTTAGGCTTCCCTTTTTTTGCTGACTTGCATAGAAGGTGCTTGATGACAGAATTGTCATTGCAAGTGTGTTTGCATTTTGCTTTATCTTGATGTCCAGTGCATGTTTGAGTGTTTTCTTGGCAGTTAACTCTCAGTTTAAGAAATTTTGCATGTATGAAGGGGTTAAATCCTGGGATGTGCAGACTGTAAGTAGTCAGACTTGTTCTATTCCCTTATTGACAAGTGGGGGAGGGAAGGAGGATTCAGAATTGGGAATGTGGAGGATTTTGAAATTCTCTGAGAAGGGCTGTATATGACACCCTGATTGCAAGGTTCACATACACTGATGTTAAGAAATTCTCCACCTTTTGCTGGACTAAACACTTGCCAAGTTTCATATGGGGATTAGAAAGAGTATCTTGCAAATCCTTCTGAGATAGCCATTCAGGATGAATCAAAATCATAATTCAGTTCAAGTCTGCATGCTGGTAACCAACCTGACTTTGAAGTACTAAATGCTGTTTTCAAAGGATGTTTAAATATTTAAGTCAATGAAAATGCCACTTGGATACCAGTTTTTGAGTACTGATTCAAGGATAGTGAACTAAGTAAGATGTTAAGTTTATGGGCACAGATCTCTCTAACCTTAACTGGTCAGCTAAGCAAGACAGTTATGATGGGGGTTGCCTGCAGCCTGCTATTGTGGTTGCACACACTTCTGACTTGTCTCAGGTTCTGATCCTTCTGATAGAGGGACGTTCCAGCAGTGTACAAACTATTGTCACTGTGATAGAGGAGGAATGAGAAAATAAGAGTATTTGTCTTGAAAATCTTGTACTTGAAAGCCAGGGGTGTTGTAACATTGTGCATGATTATTTGTAAGCCTGCTGTAGAGTTTGTTCATAAAACTGGTTTTAGGTCTTGTGTGTCTGGATGCAGGTTTTTTAGGTTGCTTTTTTCTCCTTTCAGAATCAATATAATCTAGCAAGAGCACAGCAGTCCTATAAGTCACTAGTACAAATACATGAGAAAAATGGTACGTATATCATTGTGACTTTGTTTTCATATGCACAGCAGCCTGGGAACTGGTTTTGGCCACAGTAAAACTAGAAGTGCTAGAGTGTCTCATGTTGGCTTGGGAAGACAGTGGTGTTTACTCTTTCTCATCTTGTGCTGGGGAGCTGCTTAAAGTAACTTGCCTAACAAACGTTACAGCTTGTAGGGGTTACAGGAATGTTCCTGCTGTCTGTTGAAAGGTAGTTCAATTTCATTTTCAGCCAGTTGATCCAAGAATTTTATTGCTACTGTAGCTCTTAGTTTCTTATTTGTAGTGAAGTACCTGCTGTAAGTTTGCCTCTCCCTGAAAGGCTTTGTTTCTGTGTAGCAAGACCTTAGTAATAGTAAACATTAAGAAAGAGATAAAGAGGAAAGGAAGACCAGAGGCTAAAAAAAAAAAAATGCAAACAGTCCAAGTAAAGTGCATAGGCTGGAACACTGTGCAATAGAAATGAGACACACAGTTATCTATTTATCCTATTTAAAGCCAGTTAATGATCTCTCAGCTGCATGAAACAAGTATTGAAGTGCTTCAGGTATAATTGCATTCATTGTGCTAGGATAAGAAGATAGCAAGTGACCTGAGGCTTAAGTGGCTTACATGTTATGTAAAAGCAGTTAGCAGAATTGGTACCCTGGTTTCATTATGAGGGAGTTAGTCCCAGTTACCACTTCCATGGTGCTCTTTGATCCAGGTTGAACACAGTGTTCTCTGGCAGTTCATGTTGCTGTGAATGTGGTGTGGGAGTGTATTCCAATGTGACTGTAGTGAGCACTTCCGTATTCTTACCTCTAACATTCTCTGCTGTTGGGAGGAGAATCAAAGATAACCTCTTTAAAGTGCTTTCCAATTTTATGATGTTTTGATGTTGCCATTAACCAAGTCTTTTGCTTTTTTAGTTTGCTGTGAAAGCCAGCATGGCTGTCTCTTTAGTTCTAGCTATGTGCTAGCCTTGATTACTGTGGTGGTTACTGCTGTGTCAGGGGCTGTACACAAAGCATTCACAGCATTTATTGCTGCTGCAAAAGGTGTCTTTAACTTACAAATGCTACCTGTTCTCTGGGACAACATAAATAGGCCCTCTATTCACTGTAGAAAAACTTAGAGCAATTTTTAAAATAGTGGCTGTAAGAATTAAGATTTGAGATCTGAAGGTGGCTAGTGCAGACTATGCACACTTGGTCAGGTATGACTCAACTGCAAAAGGTGCCAAATCCTATCAGGAGATGAGTTCAGCTGATGATTCTGAGCCTGTTCCCATAGCAAGATTTGCAGAATTAGGATAAACCATTCAAATTCCTGTGCACGCCTAACTTTTTGGTAAGCAAGATGGGATTGGTATGCAGCTATCCCAGTGCAGTCATGTTTGCATATCTGTGTTGAAGTGGCTTGAAGACTTGGGCTTCTACCTTTGTTTCACGTGGGTTTGTTAACAAGAATGTTCCCCCTTTCCAACAGCATCTTCAATGGATATCTAGATTGGCCAACTCAGGATAGCTGTTGCTGCAAAAAAATCCCCCAAACTTGGAAGTATTTAGTTTTTGCATCCAAATACAGGGTCTGATCCTGGAATATGGCATGTACTTTATTGCCCACTGGATTCCACTAGCATTTAGAGCACTGGGTCGTGCTGAACTGGGATACTTTGAGAGGGAAGGAAGGAGCCAGATGAGGCTTCTGTATCCCACAAACGGAGAGTAAGATGGTAAGATTGTCTTCACGTAGCAGCGCTGGTACCTAACATGTTTCTTTGTTCTCCATAGGCTGGTACACTCCTCCGAAAGAAGATGGCTAACATTGAGGACTGTTGTATACCTGGACCAATGTTGACAAAACAAGCTCTTTTTTATGTTTTCCAACACACAGACTCAAGCTATGAGTGCCCCTATAACAGCTGTACTGAAGACTTTAGCTATTAGATAAGTTAGTGGATAATCTGCCAACTGACACAAAGTATAAGTTACAGCCTTACCATTCCGCACTTGTTAGGTATCTGGACTGAGCAGTTTGGGCCTTTACCGTATTTGTTCTTAAGGATTAAGCATATTTGGGCCATGCCCTCCTTTCTCCCTTCTTTTTAACTTGAAAGCATAAGCTCCCTACAGCAGGCTATCAAGCTACTAAAGATCATTCAGTAGGAGTGAGTTGTTCACACACTTTTGTGTATTTCTTACTTTTTGCAAAATGCAGACTTCAGAGACTTGCATTGTATTATTTGATTTAAAACCAAGAAGTTTAATACCTTGTTTAATACTGTTTTAGGAAATGTCAGGTCTTGCAAATCACAGTAGGTTTTTTTTTTCTGGTCTAAAATGACAGCATTTGTAGTATTTCCAAATCAATGATATAGGAAAAAACACATGTATGTTAAGTCATTAAACATTTTTCATGGCTGTATGAGAATACGAACTGTTCCTTGCAAAAGATGCTCTTTGTTTAGATTATGTTAACTTTGTTGTGGTTTTTTTTTCCCTTGTTTTGTTTATTTTTTGGTTTGGGGGTTGTTTTTAAGCAGAGCAAGGCTGTGCCAATAAAACCTTGTAACTAGTCACTTCCACTGGGGCATCAGAACTTGCTGGGCTGTTCCTGCTATTTGTTGGCTCTACCTCCTTAACAAGAAGAGCCACAGTATGAAGCTTGAAGTTATTTAAAATACTAAAAACCTTTTTAGGTGTTCCATTTTATTAACGGGTTGTTGCAATCATTTGTAAACTAATGAACTTATAAAGTGATTGGCACAAATTGAGATGAAAGTCCTCGAATGAAAAAAATTTTTATACAAAAGCTACAGTAAAGTACAAAAACATGTCATCTGATTCAGAGGTTCAAGAAATGTTGCCATAGTCGTGATGGTGGTTCTGTTGTTGAAAGACTAATGGGAACTGTTCTTTATTAGGAAACGAATCTGGGTCTGTGTAATTACACTATATTTCATTGCCTTACCTAAATCAATTCTATTTTGGTTGTAGTACTAGTCATTAGGCCTTTGCACCCCTCTGGGGCTGAGCTAAGGGTGTGTACCATGGATTAAGCACTTTTTAGATGCGCAGAAGCATGTTTTTGTTATGGTTCTTTAGTTGACTATCAAACTTGTGCTCTTTTCTCTGTCGGGCACCCACGAGTGGGGCCTCTTGCATTTGCTTCTAGGTCTAGTTTTTTAGCTCAAAGGAAACGATCAGAGAGGTTTGGCACTACTTCCACTGCGTATCGTTTCAGCTGTGTACGGTGGGTGACTTCCTGGCCCTTCTTCTCGCGTGGTTGTACCGGTGTTCGTACAGGCCCTGGCAGTCGGTGCCGAGCGGTCACTGGGCCCGGTGCCTCCGGTCGTCCGCGGCTCCCTGCCCCGCGGCCCCGCACCTCGGCGCATGCTTTGGTTGGGGTTCTATTTCTCATTGCAGAGTTTCTTGGCAATGTACAGTAATTTGTAAACTTGCATCAAGTTTATGAATAAAAACCATTTTAAGAAGTGCGTAGTGTCCATGCAGGCTCCCGGCGAGGCGGGCGGGGGGGAGGAGGGACCTGGGAGCGGGGCGGGTCCTCCCAGCCGCTAGGTGGCGAGAGTGCGGCTGGTCTTGCTCCGCATATCCCCGCCTGACCGGAAGTCCGCCCCGTGAGCCTCGGCGCGGGGGTGACGCAGTCCGCCGTCGCCGCGACTGGGAAGGGGAGGTTGCGGGGAGCACCGCTGTTGCGGTGGCGGTGCAATGGAGGCCGCAGCCAAGGGTGGCTTCGTCCTCAGCAACCTGGCCGAGGTGGTGGAGCGCGTTCTCGGCTTCCTGCCCACCAAGGCGTTGCTTCGCGCCGCCTGGTAAGGGGCGAGGCCGCGGGGGGAGGGTGCCGGCCTAGGCGGTCGGCTGCGGTTCTGAGGTAGCGGCGGTGGGGACAGGGCGGCCCCGCCGACGCGCTGTGTCCGTGGTGTGTTGCAGCGTGTGCCGGCTGTGGAGGGAGTGCGCCCGGCGGATCCTGCGGTCGCGGCAGCGCGTCGCCTGGGTGTCGGCGCTGGAGCTGGGCCCCGCCGAGAGCCACGCGCTTGTGCGCGCTTTGGCCCGCGAGCTGGAGGTGGGGGCGCGCGGCGTTTGAGCGGGGGGAACCTGCTCGCGAGCCTGAGGCGG
This sequence comes from Galbula dea, assembly GCA_013399015.1. Lineage (NCBI taxonomy): Eukaryota > Metazoa > Chordata > Aves > Piciformes > Galbulidae > Galbula > Galbula dea. The sequence goes on from VWZX01003969.1 coordinate 43,605, forward strand.
GCAGCGGCGTCTTCTCGCTGCAGGGGGGTGGCTCGCGAGAAGTGGCTTTCCTAGGAGCTTGTCTCCCTCCCTCCCTCCCTCACTGCCCGGCCCGTGGAGCTCTCTGGGGTAGCGGTTCGATAGCACAGCCCTTCCCCGTCTCCTTACAGAAGGTGCACGTGCTGCCCCAGACTGTGCTCTACATAGCTGACGCGGAGACGTTCAGCGGGCACGAGGAGTGTCACGACCAAAAGAAAGGTAAACCTCGGCTTGACGCTGTCGCGCTTCCAGAAGTGCTTGGGATGGCAGGGCAGCGCGTAGAGGAGGGAGCTCTCCGAACTGGAATTTCACGGGAGAGTAAAAGTCTTGCAAAAAACCGGGACCATGTAGTTTTGCCTAAGTTGGCAGTATGAAACACAGTTCGCAGGTGAATGTTATTTTACGTAGACGAGTTCCTTTCTCGTTCTCTGGAGGATCTTGATACTGTTGCATACTGGTAGTCCTGTGCTCTTACCGATTAGTACAGTTTTGCCATGTTGTTAACAGGGTGGCCACTGATAGGCAGCATTGGTTAAACAGAACGGGACTCACGGCAGGGTTTGTTCTGGTATGGTTGAGAACAATTTACTTCTACTTCTCTATCCTTTTTTTAAATTTCTTTTTCTGTATTCTTTCTTTAACAGCTAGGAAAAGAAACAGTAAAGAAACAGCAGTTGCACTTGAAAAATTGTTGCCAAAGCGATGTCAGATTCTTGGACTGGTCACCCCAGGAATTGTAGGTAGGAGGAAGATGTGATTTTATGAGTGATCAACTTGAAGTTATCCAGGCTGTTGTACATCTGTGCGGGTTCCTTTTTATCATAATTTCATATGTTTTTGAAATCATCATCCTGCAGTCTGATGGGAGAGTTCTCACAGCAATTACCATGTTCTGCTTATATCTTATTTAGTGCTAGCTTCAATTTTAAGGAGTTCACAGTGTTGCTGCTAAGTCATGTGAAGCTTAGGTTATTATTTCATGTGATGCAGTTATAATTAAAAAGGTCGATTTAATTGAGCAGGTAGCTTATTGCAATTGCTTATTGCAGTTTTTCCTGGCACCTTAATGTAATTTATTTATGTATTTATTTATCTGTAATCTGTGTTACAGTACAGATGGAAGCATTAAAACATAATAATCTGTGTCATAGTATGAATTGAAGTATTAAAAAATAAGATGTCTGGTTTTCTGTCTTTGTAGTTACTCCTATGGGTTCAAGCAGCAATCAGCCTCAAGAAATTGAAGAGGGCGAAGCTGGGTTTGCTCTGTTGTTCCCCAAAATTGATGGGGTGAAAATTCATACCTTCCATTTTTCTAAAGATTCAAAGAACAGAGTCTTCGATGAAAGTAAATTTGCTGAAGCCGGTATGTCCTTGTTTCTCCTTTTATTTGGGCTTTTATGAAGTGTAGTCTTGGTCTTTTAGGCACCAGTGTGGAGTTTTGCATGGAACCAGCAGCTTCTGTGCTAACTCCATTCACAGAGTATGCTGTGGCTTTTCTGGGCTGTAGCTGGTGATTATGAATCTCTGTTCTTCCCATTCTCTGGGGTGTTAAGATTTCAGTTATCCTGAGTATCGATCTCAGATTAGGTCGGTTAGGTTCAAAGCAGAGCTGTTCAGAGTGAGCTGTTAGGTTTGGAGCAGCTTCTAATTCTTTAAAAATAATTATAAATGAGTTTGCACCATCTGGAATGATTCTTGTCACTACAGTTTACAAACAAGTGAGGAGGAGCTCCTCTGCTCTTCTCAAAAATAACTTTGCATTTGGATCCTATGTTAGGTGTTATAGCAAAGAAAAGTAGAATAGAAGATGGCATATTTCAATAAATACAGTTCACATTCCTCACAGTGTGTTTTCATCAGAGTAGATCATTTATGAAGAGTAACATAAGGTTGTCTTATGTGAGGGTTTCATGAGTTTTCTAGGAATTTAGTTTCTACCTTGGGATAAGAAACTGGCTGATATAAGTAATGTATTCAGTTTTCAGGTAAAGCTACTCACTGTGTTGTAGTTCTTGTTGAATAACCTATATGCTCAGTTCTTATCTATAAAAAGATGATAGAGGCTGCCAAGGAAAACTGACAGCCTGTGTGTCTTCAGAGGCTGTGGTAAAGCTCAAATGCTCTGCTAAAGAAGTGGAATGCTGGAGGAAGCAGATGCAGGTTTTTTCTCCTTGCTAGGTTCGTCTCAGAAATTCTCGCTTCTTGGGGAATGCAGCCCAGTTCCTGAATGCCTGGGCAACTTGTGTCTTGTGTTTCTAACTGCAGCAATGGAAAGCCGTTACTAAAGGTGTGATCTGTTATTTAAGGAGAGACTAGGATGGTTGGACTTCATGGGTCAGGATTTAAAAATTAGAGGGTTGGTGTTTGTGTTGTTTATAGGTCTGAAGAATAACCCAGATCTCCGGGTGGTTCTTCTGTTTGGCTACAACTCCTGGAAGTCCGGAGCGACTCGATTTCTTCACCAAATAGTCAATCCTTTGAATGAGAAAAGTATCATCCTGGCTGGGGGACAAGTGGAGAGCTTTACATCACTGACCTCTGAGAAGTAGGTATCTTTTTCAATGTAAATTGTAAAGAATATTTAAATTAGGAGAAACACTGCAGAAGCTATAGTCTTTTTTAGTTATGTCGTATTAGAAATGCCCGTTAACAGTGGTAAAAGTACTTTCTTTTAGAAAGAATTAAGTCTGACTGCTACACTGTGATCTAGACAGAAAGGCTGGAAGCTTTGTATGACTGTGTTAAAAGTTGGTTTCTGGAAACCCAGCACATGGCACTCACAGCACAGGTCTAGATCTCACAGAATCACAGAATCATTAGGGTTGGAAAGGACCCTCAAGATCATCTAGTCCAACCAATAGCCCTACACTACTCTTATCCCTAAATCATCCCCTGAAGAAACACATCCATCCTCTTCTTAAAAACCTCCAGGGATGGTTGACTCCACCACCTCCCTGGGCAGCCTATTCCAATATCTTACCACTCTTTCAGTAAAGAAATTTAAACCAATTCCTTTTGCCAGGATCCCTGCAGGGCAGATTTTGGGGTCCTGCTGCTCCCTGCACAGGAGAGCCCTTTGTGCCATATGACTCTGGGTGCAGGTGTGTCCTGTGTTTGGGGTGTGCAGTGGAGGCATTGCTCCAGGCTCCTCTCATGCCAGTGTAGGTCTGGACTCCATAGTAACACCAGTATTTTTCTTGCATCTGGTGCATGTCAGCTGCACTCTTTAATAAGAGAGCTCACCATATATTAAATTACTGCTAATTTTAAACCATAAGTTGGGAAGCACTAAAACCAATGTGTCCTGGCTAACCAAAGAGACTTAAGAGTAACGTGAATCTGAAGCTGTTACTGACAGTATTGCTGCCTTGGTTTGTTATATAAATGCTGAGTATCTTTGCTTGTCTTAAGTTGAACTGCTAGTTTAGTTGGAATTACAGAGCCATGCCATACACAAACAGCTGAATTTGGCATGTATTTGAAAGGCAGGCTTACGCTGAATCCCTGGTAATGGGTGTGAAAGCTTTTCCTTGTTAAAAGATGCTGCAGAAAAAATGGTTGCTAAAATTTGAAGGTTTTGGTTTGTTTGTTTGGTGTTTCTTTTTAACTGAGTATCTTTCAGAATTACTAGGAATTGTTGTTCTGCTGTGAAACCTCTTGCCACAACAGAGGTTTATTCAGGTTGGAAGTGTTCTGCCTGGAGTGTTCTTTTAACTCGGTGCCTGTTGCCTTTCAGTAACAGTGCCCAGCCGGGTGATGCCTGCGGTGTGGTTGGGCTGGCGTTCAGCGGTCCGCAGATTCAGAGCGCCACTGTTCTGTTAGACCAGGACGTAGCTGACGAGAGGACAGCAGAAGCCGCCATGCAGCGTCTCAAAGCAGCAAACATCCCTGAGCATAACACCATTGGCTTCATGTTTGCGTGTATTGGCAGAGGTTATCGGCATTATAAAACCAAAAGGAATATGGAAGCGGATGCCTTTAGGAAGTTTTTTCCCAGTGTTCCCCTATTTGGCTTTTTTGGACATGGGGAAATAGGATGTGATCGAATCGTTACTGGGAATTTCGTATTAAGAGAATGTAATGACATAAAGGATGATCTGCTTCATGGTTATACTACCGTTATGACTCTCATTCATCTTGGTTCAACTAAACCAAACCAAGTGTAACTGTTTTAATGCTTTAGCAAGCTGTTTCTTTGATTCCAGAAAGCTGAGAAGTCTGGAAGAGTGGACGTCTTGCAAGTCAAAGCCCCTTCCAAAATGTAAACGTTTTGGTAGTATTACTGAATCCTGTAGTTGGAATAGAGTTTAATATAATAGCTGTGAGAAGGCCTTCCATTGTGTGTAATCCCCTGTGCTCATCAGAATTGCAGGTAAATGGCATCTGGTGGAATGCTGCTGCTGAAGAAAGCCTCTTCTCTAAAATGAGAATGGTTTGCGCAAATGGCAGTTGAGTCCAGATATCAACCCGTAGAGAGAAACAGGACTTCGGTGTGCTCGATTTATCTATGGAAAACAGTCTAGAAAAAATTCCTGGTGCATACTGATGCATGAAATCCACCATTTCCTGGATTTTGTTTCAAGAGAGATGCTCAGCCTGCCCAGACTTGAGTCCTTTTAACAGAACTAATGGTTCTAGACAAAATGAAAAAGTCTTTAGAGAAAAACAACAAAGTGCTCATAAAGGTGAAAATATGTGAAAGTACCTTTCTGTCTCTTTGTAGAGAAAAAGCTCAGATTTAAAGAGATGTTGTTCGATTACAAGCTCAGTTTGTCTCACCATCTTAAACTGTATTTCAGCTGTCTTACATATCTGGTTTAGAATAATATATGAAACTGTGTGTGTACCAGCAATTTCAGTTGTTGTGTATTTATGTTTACATAATCAAAATGCAATGGCTCCCTTTTCTTTTCGATTCTTTTGTAGCATTATACCCTCCATTATAAACTTTTAAAGCCAGAGTGCCAAAAATTAAGATTACTTCATATCTCTAAGTTGCTTTTAGAAGTGTTTTTCTTTCTAATTTGAAATTGTGGGCCACAAAAGATCTGGCTGTATTCTATTTATATAGGACCTTTAAACAAGACTTTGACTTTTGAATGTTTATCCTATGCTTTTACATCAGTAACCTGTTTTGATAGCTGCAGCTGGAATGCAGTATTCTGAACTTCAGGTAAGTCAATTCGGGTTAGTTTCAGTATAGCTATATATATATACACACACACACACATTTGTTGCCTTTTAAATTCTTTCCCCTCTTTTGTTTTCACTTGGTAGTAGAATGACAAGTAAGTAAGACTAATTTTGCCCCACTTCACCACAGATCTAAATGCCAAGTCAGGCAGCTGGCCTCTTTTCAGTGTAATGAAAAGCCAATACTTAGGTTGTACAACAAAATAATGATATTTTGCTGTGGATGCACCAACTGAGACTGCAGCTGGCAACTTTTTGCCCATGTCTTTTCCTGAACTTGGACTAGTGAGCTAAGGTAGAGGCATATCTATCCTGAGAGCTAACTTTTGGGTTCAGTGGCTCCTGAGCACAGACAGCACTTTCCTGTGGCTGTGTTGATACATATTTTTTCAGCATAACCAGAATGTCATGTTTCCTCCTTTCTGTCTGAATAAGCTACATGTTTAACAGGAGGCAAGGAAAATGTTGTATTTCCCTAACACAGACAGGATTCCTGTGGCTGCTAGCATGAGTTAGGGCTAGTTAGCATTGCTAGTAGCATTAAGACCATTAACTTTTTGCTGTAGTAGAAGTAGATTGGGATCAACCACGTGTCCTGAACAACAGTGCAAACATGTCCAGAAGTGTCTGAAGGAACAGCTGGTGAGCTCCAGTGATGGCACAGCAAAGCAGAAGATAAGGGTGCAGTTTGAGGGTCTGATGATCAGTGAAGTCCTGTAGCTGTCCTGTCATGTAGCTGAGGACCCCAAAGAGGTAAACATAGTACAGAAAAGATTCTGGGGGGGAACCCTAATTGCCTGCACCAGAGTCTAGGATCATCCCTCCAACCTCTGGGAGTGGGGATGAGCACAAGGACCCCAGAACCACACACTGCATGGCTGGAAATGCTATGCTGTCCCTCCTAGAGTGTGTCATGTCTTCCAAGTAACAGGGAGGTGGTGTAACTGATAAAATTACAAGGTCTGCGATTAAAGTGTTTTGCTATCCAAATTCCATTTTGCCTCTACAGTGTCATTTGCTCTTGAACCGTGACAAATCCTGAGTGAAACCAAAATATATTTGTGTAAGAGGTGCACTTACCAAAAGGCAGAGCTGCTGCTCAATTGGTAGGAAGTTTTGCAGTATAGTAATTTGTACCTTTTACTCCAAAAATAACCATGAGTTTTTGAAGTGGACAAAGTTAATTAAATGAATATTCAACAATTCAGGCAAATGAGAATGCTCTCAAGGTAATTATCTGCAGTTAAGTGCTCATGGTAATGTTACCAGCAAGAGAATGTAATCCCTAAGTGACCACAACTGGACTTTGTTTTTGTTAAGAAAAGAAAACCTTCAAAGTCACAAGACCTTACACAGGGAGGATTGATGGTTTTGCTGATAAAAGGTAAAAGACCTTTTTTCCCCATGTTTTGAATATAACTACTGTTTAGTTCCACATTTTTTTTCTTAAGGCATCATTCAGTGAACTGTAAGTTTAAAATGTACAAAAAACTAGTAGACAAGCAGTGTGATGTATAACTGTACTTGCACAACCAAAATAGCAATTACCAAACATAAAACTATAATTTTTATTGTAAAATTACTAATGCAAAAATCCCTTCACTATAGGATTTTTCTATAACATGCAGTTGTAAGAAAGTGAGAATAGTTTTGATAAAGAGAAGCCAAATTCTGTGAAATTGTCCCAAATGCACTGCTGGGAAGCAATTTCATATGAAAACTGCAAAGATAGTGAACTTGGGTTTTGTTACTCTATGTCAGATTTGTTTTGGCCTAAGTTAATACAGGAGTAAGCCTTATTTTAACAGGTGAATGAATCACACTGAATCATGCCCCCTTGACAGGAACAGTAAAACAAGATATGATGCACCCAAACTTTTGACTTTCAGCATGCAGCAGAGAAGGCTGAAAGGAATGTTGAAACTTGAGGCTGAAGGCTGAAAAAACGAGTTCCATATGATGCTTAATGAATTTTTAGTTAAAAGTCCACCTCAAAACTCACTCAGTGTTGTTACCCCTTAGTTTATTAGTGTCTGGCCAAATGAAAGAACAAGTTAAAAAATATTTGCTGTTCTGCTGCCTGCTATGATAAAGGAAAATAATACCTGAGGTCTGGAAGTCTGCATAGTAAGAAGTTACAAATACAGTAAACTTGTAAATCTAAATCATCTTTTGCAGTATAATCTCTGAACGCTCTGCAAGCATTAAGAAAATCACTATTTTCACTACTGGTTATTTTCCATTATTATATTGTGAGGAAGTTAAGGTTTTGATTTTGTACTAGGAGTCTGTGGTGGGATCTCTAAAATACATTCCACCTCAAAACAGCAGTTGTGTTTTTTGCACACAAAAGCAGGCAAGATTAATGTTAGACTTTAATTATCAAATTTCTTACTTGAAATTTTTCCTGTCCCTAAGCCCATTTCTCAGCCAGCCAGAGGATCCAGAAGAGGATGTTTTGGAGGGACCCCAGATTAGCCTTGAGGATGTTCTGTCTAGGAATGTGTCTCTTGAACTGCAGGCTCAAAGGTCTGAGTGAAGCAAGGTAAACTGAGCTCGTTTCTGGTGATGGTGGTGCTGTGCCTTGGTCACATACCACAATTTTAGGTGAAACAAATATGAGCTTAACCCCTGTAGGACCCTTGTCCTGATTATTTTATGCTTGCCAGCACTTCATTACAAACTTCAGTATTTTTCTAAAGAGGCAAAGTTACAATGAAAAACTGTAAACTTATTTTCAAAGAAAAGACCTAAAGGTTTGGATTATTTGGAAATTATATTACCTGGATACTTAATTTAGAATTATTAGCAGAGAAATAGCTAATTGGAATTTTTTTTCAAGTGCTTTGGTAATTTAGGGGCAAAAAGTTTTATTGCCAAGTTAGTGGATAAAACAATTTATAAATTGCCATCCTAACATTTCACAGCTAGAGGCTCACTGAGATTAGCAGGTAGCACAGACTTCTCAGAATGAATGTTTCAGAGTGATTCACATCACTGAATCAGTGGCAGCCACATCACCTCTTCAAGAGAAATTTTCACAGCTATGAGAGTTGGAAATGTTTTTTTTTTTAATATGCTCTATTAGCTGAGTTGTCAGTATGGCAACAGTGACAGCAAATGCTAATCCCTTCACAACAGGAACTCTCCTGGAATCTCCAAAACTGATGAAAATTACTAACTGGTTTGAAACAGTTGAAAAAAAATGGAAAATCTAAAAAAACTTGAGTTTGAAAAATTCTGTGATGGAGAACATACAACCTAGATTCAAATTACAGAGCCCTGTTAAAAATGCCACCAGTGGATGCTCAGCTACATTTTTACAGCTCATCATTTGCCTATACAGAAGTTGTACCCAAAATATTACTACTTAGAATGAGAAGGTAACTTGATAACAGTCTCTTTTAATGTACACTTGAAAAGAATGTTCAAATGTTACATGAATTGACATAGAGGTGATTTAAAAGTTGGTTGCAGTTTAAATTTGGGGGATGAAAACAGGAGCATCTTCTTGTTACTTCAGGTTTTACAGCTGCAGGCTCTGTTCATGTGCCCTGAGCTATAGAAATAACTCCTGGTAAAAGGTTTTGTGGAGTATCAGTCCCAAACATGGAGCTGAGTGACAATGCCTACCAGTACTTCCCAAAATTTGTGTTCGGTACTTTGCTACCAAGAAGTTGTTGATCTCTCACATTACATACAGGTCATGTTGAACAGGTTACAGTCACAAGAAAAGCAAGAACAGACTTTGGATAAGCACAAGCAGATAATGTTACATACAATAATGAAAAGGTTTCAGGCTTTTTTAAACATCTTTAGGCATGCATGTGTGAGCATTTTTGTTTGCTCATTTTCCCCCAAAGGGCAGGACATACTACAGTACTTCCCTGAAAGAAGCACTAATCTTAACCACAGAAAGCAAATAATTTGTCTGGATTGTTTTGATTATTCTGTATAATCTGACCTAGGAATAATATAATTGAATACAGAAATATTCCATCTCTCCACTGAAGTACATAGATGTCAACAAAAGCAGTTATAACTGAGAGAGGTACAGTGCACATACACATCCTGGTGATCTAAGTAACACTGCCAGACAATCAGAACATAAATTAGTTCTAGGGTTTGTTTTTTTTAAACTCACAGGTTTCTAGACATACAGGTACATCTTCATTAACACCCCTGGGTTTGAATATGGTCATAGTACAAGTGAAAACTCTTCTCCAAACTAATCCACAGTCTTTTCAGTTTTTATTGGAAGTAGCTTGATGTCCTGTAAATCTGAAATGATGCTAAATACCAAAGGAACTTAACTGAGGGGATTGTTTTGGGTTTTAATGTAGGAGAGTGTGGAGTGTCCCATGTTAAATCTATAAACACCTTTGGCTAAAGCTCTCCCTCTGCCTAAGCAGTACCTCTGAGGTACACATTTCCTGCTACAGAATTTGCTGAACACACAGCAGGAGTTTTTAGCCTTTCAGGGAAGCTCACTGCTTGGACTCTCGTCAGTTTGGTAGCTCCTAGTCAGAATGCTGACAACCAAAAAGCAATGTCAGAGACAACCATTTCTGTTGTGGTAAGTTCTCTCTCCCATTTCTTTGCTTTCCATTTTTAAATAACTGAGCCATACTATCAGACCCCTTTACTGCTCTTTAAAAAAGCAAGTCCAGGAGGAAAATAATTTTTTTTTAGTATAGTAAATTGTAAGGAGTTGCACAACATTGAAGGTCCTTTAAAATGGGAAGTGCTACCAAATGGACTTCCTGTTGGTCTCCCCACTTAGTCTTTGGATTGATATTGTTAAATATGATGCAGAGAGAAAACTACTGAACAGCCATTTCTCCTTTGCCCTTCATGGTACTTTGAGCACTTAAGTGTTTGTTTGGGCTGCTAATGAAAAAAATTTAGTGAGTAACACATAGGCAACCTCTTCCTTAGGTCTACAAAGAGATCTGTAAGGCTGGCATTTCATTCTGCAACTTACCAAAAGGTTTGTGCAACACATTATTGGAGAGACTTTTACTACAAGATTCTGAAAGGAAAATATCCTTGGGTGTAAAAGAATTTTTGCAATAACATGGTAATACATTGTTGTGCAATCTTATTAGTGGAGGTTCCTAGGAAACCAGTCTGTTTTGGTTTGCTTCCCTCCATAAACTTTCAGCCGGTTGAGGAGTAAGTTTAAAGACAAGAGATTTTGTGTTTCATGAAACAGGAGCCAAGTGGAGAAGAGAAACCTTACTACTCAGCCCTGCATATAGACATAACACTTTTTTAGGCTCCAGTGACTCCAACCACAAGATGTGATCCATTGGAACTTGTTTCTTCAGCTTAATTGCTCAAAGGACTACTTGCTTAATTTTGTGAGCAAGCATTGCTAGAGAGTGTTATTAAATGATATGTAATACTGGCTACCCTGTACTTTCTGTTGCATTAGACCATCTTAAAATGAATTTGTAGCCTGATCTCATTTTGACCTGAATGTCACAGTCACAAAGTTTGTGAACTGAAATAACTAATTTTAGAAGCTGAAATGTTCTCAAATGCACTAAGTTTGCAGCCTGAATCCCTAGTAGGATTTCCTTCAAAGATAACCTTGCTTCATAAATCAACTTGTTTGCATTTAAACATAGTTTTGGTTTATTCATCCTCACTTTTTGTACAAATTGTTTCCCAAATAATGCAAACAAGTTTGGTAACAGAGAATAACTATTCCATGTCTGTCTAGAAAGCTGAGAGGGTTTTAAGAGTTTGTAGAGTACAACTTCAGTCCATTTATTTCTTTTATTTTCTACTAATATTTCTTTGCTGAATTTCCACTTATGACCATATGCCTTTTTCTTCAGTGAAAATAGTGTACCAAACCTTAGCACTGTTAAGCCTGAATGTTTCATGATCAATGATAAATGGAAGTAAATAATCTTACTTGAGGCTGGGCAGAATACTTCAGGCAATCCTGATTCTAATGTAGTTGTCACTACTGCTGCAAAACTCCTGAGCTCTGTATTTAACAGTAGCATGCTCCTGTGTGTTGGACAATCACTTTTGTCTTTCCTAGTCTTTAAAACTGTATTACCAGCTTCCTTCAGAGTATCTTTTAATGGTTTCAAGTCCAGAAAAAAACATATAAGATCAGTTAATTTGGGAAGAAAGTGATCTTTTACTGCTTCATATGACTTCATCTCTGGATCGGGCCCTCTGCTTGATTTGGTGCCCTGAGATTCTCCCTTCAGATGCTGACCTTTACCTTGGACTCTGTCTCTGACATGAGTTCTCAGAAGGTAATGTATTTTTCTGGTTTCTTTTCTAGTAGCTATTTTAATACAGTTTTCTCTTTGAGTTCTTACCTTATGCACTACAGTAGCATGTCTTTTCTTCTCTCTATTGCTGTACTTTTGTCTACATTGATATAAAATACAAACTATTTGTTCTAAGACTACAGCATGTAGAAGACACCCTAGAAATAGAAGCTTGTTCAAGATTTTCTTTGCACCTGTATTTTTACACACCTCTAGATCGTTTATTTCAGACATAAGACATCTGCATTCTGCATTTTTTCCCCTTTCAATTCCTGAGATGTTCTCAGTTAATTTTCTCTTCAATACAACCTTATGAATCCCAAATAATGAGCTGCTAGGTAATGTGCCATTATGGAAACATATCTGATTTTTGCTGGTTTCAACCTCCAGTGCTAGAAATGAGTTGAAAAGAAAATTGTTCAGTTCATGTTTTCTATGCCTCTGACTACCCAGACAGTCTCTTTGTGTTGTCAAGGCAGAAAGAGAGATGGACCATGTCATTTGGCCTCTCTTTGCCTGTGTAAGTGAATCCTGTAAGGAACCAGGTAGTGATATATAATATACTGCTGTGATCAACAAATGGTTACGTGAATAAAACTTATAACTCTTTAGAGAGGGCAGCAACTGTTCAACCAAGACAGCTGTCTGGATAATACTTTGTGTCATGAATGGTCCTGATGAATAAAATTCCTGACTTCTGGTATTTGAAATATAAATTAGAGAATTCAAGGCAAGGTGTAAATCTCCCTCAGCAATAACATTTTCAGAAGAAAGCAAAACAAAAATAAAACCGTCAAGGAAGGTGTCTTGCTTAATAGTAGGGACATATACCAAATAAAGGGTAAATGCTCTGCCTAGTAAATGTCTTTTAACCATTACCAATCTTTTTTCTTAATATTTTCTTTTAATGTGAATTCAAATCTTGTGCCAGGAAGCTGGCCAATGTGCTAGCAGTGGTACCTCTCCCTCCTGTTGTCTTACTATTAAAAAGAAAATAGTATTAGCTGAAGAAAGGCACTTTTTTTTTCCCCCCCTCTCCTCCCTTCCCCTCTACATCTGGTAAGTGTATCTGAATCTGGACATGTATCAGAAGTATGAATTTTTAAACTTCAATCAAAACAGGCCTCAACTAGTTTGGGGCAATTCTGTGAAAATGGACAATACTATCAAAAATTCCTAGTATTATGTCATGTGATTATCTTGTGTTCTCCAGGCAGTGAAAAAAGGATTATTTCATATTTTCCATACAGTAAAGACCAAAATTATCTTATACTTCTAGTTGTGCATTATTGAAGAGTAGCTTGTAATGAAAAATCTCACAAAATTAAAACATAAATTATTAGTGATTATAGTGATTTCTGCATCATTTGATACACCTTTAAAAATACATAGAAACTAGTATGTACAACTTTTTATGTCTTAGTTGCAGTCTTCTCCAAAATGTAAGTAAAAGATTCCTATTTCAGTCTACTTTCTTCTCTCATCTTGCTTACCACATCATCCTCAACAACTATTGTCATCTTAGGGTTGCTCTGCATGTTGTTTTCCCACCATTCTTCCACTCTAATGCTTTACTCTGTTATTATTTCTGAAAAAGAAACACACATCCCTTTAGTTAAAGAAAATTTCCTCCTCTACCTTCCTTAGGGAATCAATCATTTATCTTTAAATCTACTCACTGTTGCAACTGTTGTTGCTGGTAGTTTCAACCAGGTTGGCACCACACTCTGAAGAACTCGTCCTTGGAATGGAAGCTTTTCTGACCATAAGAAAAAGGGAGGAAAAAGAAAACCAGAAACATACACAAAGAGTGAAAAAAGTTATCAGAGAAGAGACAAACTGATTTTATGCTGGTTCCACTGAAAAAAGGGACATGGGTCTTACATAATTACTTTCTAAGTAGTACTCAACTTTTTTGAGCAGCACGTATTTGAGGGAGAAACACAGAACAGAGGCAGGAACAACTCAGAACTACATGACTTCTTTCCTGAAGTTAATGTTCCTGTTTGTCTGATTCCTCAGGTATTTATTTAAGTAACTAGTAGGTATCACAAGATTATTTCATTTATCATTATTCTTGGCATTTGGAAGTGAAATATCAACACTGTGGTATTTTACATGCTTTCTTGAAGAGAAACGGGTCTTTTAAACAGAGCTGATCTCTTACTGTCTCCTTCCTTTTCTTTTAATAGTAATTAGACATCTGCTATCTTGAGAAGTCATGAGCTTTTTTCCTTTCTGTCCAGTTTGTGTCCTGTGGTGAGAACTCCTCCACAAAATCTGTTGTCTTGGCCAGCTTAAATGGCTTTATTCCTAGACCCTGTTGTGTTGGCTGGCCGAGTTCCTGTTCGTCAATATACCCTTATCTTGCAGGTAACCCAGCATTTCAACATGGACTTAGAATAAAGCATAGACATGAAATGCAGTTTTATCTTACTTTTCTCCAGGGTTTTCTCTGTTTCTCTAAGGTGTGTTTGTGGCATTCTGGCCTCTGTGTTGCTTTTAAATAAAAGCTGGCTTATGTGGAATCTGTACTAATAGCTACCTTTCTTGCTCATCTTCCAGTAACACTTGCACAATATGGTTCTGGAGAAAGAAGGCCAGATGGACCTCTACTGATAGGTAAATTGCTTGTAGGCAAATATGCCATTTGTTACCTCACTAACAATGTGATAGTAAGGATTTTTGCAATCTTTCCTGTTTTTCCCAGGTCCAAATGATAGGCTTTATCAGTATCATTTGTTAGTGGGGGGGCGTGGGGGCGGTGTTTGTTTCAAGACAGAAGTGGCCAGATCTGGATTTGCTCTACCTCCATACACTCTGCTCTGCTAACAGGTTATGCAGCTTTTGGGCCTAAAGCCACACAAAAGCCTATTCCAAGACATTTTTGTCAGTGTTAAATAGCAAATCACTCTCATAAACCCAGTTCTGATTTAAAAAATATAGATGGAGAAGTTTTACAATCACAATGTAAATTTTGTTAAAATATACTTGTTGGCATGATGCCGTATCTTCTAGTGAATTCCAGTAGTTAGAAATAGCAATAGTTCTATATGCTGAGCCTGTATAGGAATGTAGCAAACAGAACTGAGTAGCTTTTTAAAGATGGGAATTCCTCCTTTCAGAGGGAAACCATGTTTATCGCTGAGAAGCAAAACATTCCAGGAGAAAACTAGATTAAGTTGGATGCGAATGCACTGAACTGGTTTTCACATTAACTTTGGGTGTGGACAGTACTGTTATTACAGATTCAAACAACATGATACAAAATTCTTTTACAAGACTCATCTTTAAGGGACATTAAAAATAGAGTCTTTCTTTCTTTCTGTATTAGCCGAGCCCTGGGAGCGTGGTGACCCGGAGCATGGCGAACAGGTGCGGGGCAGTTTGTGCGGCAGTTCATGCAGGCAGGACGTAAAGGCAGGGCGAACAGGGGACTGCTGTCCCGTGTCAGGCTTCTGAGGTGAGTTACACGAGTGGCCGTTGCTAGCCTAGGAGACACCTAGTAATGGTTAACACTAGGAAGAAAGCCACAGTTTGTCGGGAAGTGGGGACCCAAACGGAGCTCTGGTATGAGCAAGCAGCCACCCAGGTGTCTGGCTGTAGGGAGTGCCAGAGTCTGTCGCTGATTGCAGAAGGTTGCTGTGTGAGGTGTGAGCAATTAGATGGTCTGCTCAGCCTAGCAGCCAAACTGAAGGAGGAAGTGGAGAGATTAAGAACTATCAGGGAGTGTGAGAGAGAGATTAATTGGTGGAATCATTCCCTGACTGTCCCGAGGTCTTCTCAGCAGGAGGTCCCACCTTGTGAAAGGTTGGATCCATTACCCTCTCCCCACAAGGTGGAAGAAGGAGTATTAGATCATAGGGAAGTGTGGAAACAGGTCACTGCTCGGAGTGGCAGGCATGCCCTTTCTCAGCCTGCTTCACAGTCCCAGGTGCCTATACACAATAGATACGAGGCCCTGGTACTAGACGAGCAAACACAGGACAAAGGAGACATAAGTCCTTCAGGGTCAGTAGAGCTGCCCAGAGCAGAGGAGCCTGCCTCTCGCATCTGTACCACCTCTGATAAGAAGAAAAGACGAGTTATTGTCATTGGAGATTCCACTGTGAGGGGAACAGAGGGTCCAATATGCTGAGCAGACCCAACCCACAGGGAAGTTTGCTGCCTCCCGGGGTCCAAGGTACAAGATATTGCTGGGAAACTTCCCAGTTTGGTGGGAAGCTCAGATTATTATCCTCTTATACTTATCCAGGTTGGCTCTGATGAGGTGGAGGTGAGTAATCCAAGGGCCATTAAAAAGGAGTTCAGGGCCTTGAGTTGCTTATTAGAAAACTCAGGAGCACAGGTAATATTTTCCTCACTTCCCACGGCAGATGATGGAAATTTTGATAGCAATAGGAGGGCCCAATCTGTCAATGTATGGTTGCAAAATTGGTGTCGCCATTGGAACTTTGGGTTCTTTGACCATAGGAAGGTTTATTCATCTGCGGTATGTGGGCATACGATGGGACACAACTTTCTCACAGGGGTAGAAGGGTCGTGTCTTACGAGTTGGCAGGGTTAACAGACAGGGCTTTAAACTAGCTTGGAAAGGTGAAGGGGACAGAACAGAACATGACAGTAATGAGGAGCGGGTTGGCTCTCCAAGGGCTGAGGGGTCAAGTGCGGTCCAGACACATTTGCCAGTCTCAAGGAGAGGTCGCCCAGTCAAAGTGAAGACACTGACGAGTTATTCATTTGTGAATTACAAAAAGGTGATAAAGGCACCTCCCAGAAGGTGGGAAGATCAATAAACCAGCTGAAGTGCCTTTCCACAAATGCAAGCAGCATGGGAAATAAGCAGAATAAGCTGGAGGCCCTGGTGCAATTGGATAACTTTGATCTGATTGCTATTACAGAAACATGGTGGGATGAATCCCATGACTGGAACATAGCAATGGAGGGCTATAGGTTATTCAGAAGGGATAGGAGAGGAAGAAAGAGTGGGGCTGTTGCCCTCTATGTTAGAAAACAGATTGACTGCAAGGAACTGGTTCTCAGTACCAACCACAATCAAATTGAGAGTTTGTGGATTAAACTTAAGGGTCAGGCAAACAAAGGCCAGCTTGTTGTTGGGGTCTACTGTAGGCCACCTGACCAATTGGAGCCTGTTGACGAAGCCTTCTTTCTACAGCTAAAGGAAGCATTGAGCTCACCAGCCCTCATCCTGGTGGGGGATTTTAACTACCCAGCCATCTGCTGGAAGAACAACACAGCAAGATATAGGCAGTTCAGGAGACTCCTGGAGTTTATGGAAGACAACTTTTTGGAACAGATTCTAGATAAATCAACTGGGGATAATGCACTGCTAGACCTGCTGCTGACCAATGAAGAAAACCTCATTAAAGAGGTGGAGATAGAGGGGAGTCTAGGATGTAGTGACCATGACTTAGTCAGGTTCAAAATCACTATTAGCAAGGGCATGGTACAGAGTGACCTGGACATGGGTATCGAGTGCACACTCAGCAAGTTCACAGATGACACAAAGCTGAGTGGTGTGGTTGATACGCCAGAGGGGCGAGATACCATCCAGAGGGACCTGGATAAACTTGAAGAATGGGCCCATGAGAATAAAATGAGGTTTAGTAAGTCTAAATGTAAGGTCCTGCACTTGGGTAGGAGTAATCCTAGATATGAGTACAGACTGGGTGAGGAACTCATTGAAAGCAGCCATACAGAGAAGGACTTGAGGGTCCTAATAGATGGAAAGCTGGATATGAGTCAGCAATGTATATTCACAGCCCAGAAAGCCAACCGCATCCTGGGCTGCATAAGGAGAGGTGTGACCAGCAGGTCTAGGGAGGTGATCCTGCCTCTCTACTCTGCCCTTGTGAGGCCCCACCTGGAGCAGTGCATCCAGTTCTGGGCTCCTCAGTGTAAAAAAGATCTCTTGGAGCAAGTCCAGAGGAGGGCCACAAAGATGATTAAAGGACTGGAGCACCTCCCCTACAAGGATAGGCTGAGAGAGTTGGGGTTGTTCAGCCTGGAAAAGAGAAGGCTTTGAGGCAATCTCATAGCTGCTTTCCAGTACCTAAAGGGGGACTATAAGATAGAAGGGGAGAGACTTTTTAGGTGGTCAAATTGTGATAAGACAACAGGGAATGGTTATAAGCTAAAGGAGGGGAAATTTAGATTGGAGATTAGGAGGAAGTTCTTTACCAGGAGGGTGGTTAGGCACTGGAACAGGCTGCCCAGGCAGGTTGTGGATGCCCCATCCCTGGCACTGTTCAAGGCCAGGCTGGATGTGGCCTTGGGCAACCTGGTCTAGCGACTGGCATCCCTGCCCGTGGCGGGGGGGTTGGAACTAGATGATCTTTAAGGTCCCTTCCAACCTGGGCCATTCTATGATTTTTTACAAAGGAACTATAATAGCTTTGAAAGGACATTGAGAAAACTACAAGCCAAGAAGTTGAATAATACAAGCAACAAGTTGAGACATCCACATTAATTATGCTGAACAACCATACAAACCTTATGGATAATTCATTACATACTTTTACATTCAAATAATTAGTACATAATTATCAGAAGAAATTTCTACTTGATTAAATAGCTTCACCACTCTGAAGCACTTTTACCTGCAAAGGAAGTAGAACCCTCCAATTACAAGAACTCCTAGAAGAAGTAGTGAAGCCAAGAAAGCTGCAAACAGGTCACCTTTTGTCTGGGACTTGATGCTGGGCAGCAAAACTTCCTCACAACGGGCTCCAGTGTAATTCTCAATACACCTGGGAAACCAAGTTTTATTCAGTTTAGATGATAAAAAGTATAAAGGCTTCTTTTGGTCTTAAGTGGGGAGAGAACTTGTTATGGCATAATTCAAGGTTTATATTTGCTTCACAGAAGGCTTTTTATGGGATGTCCACTCATATTTCTGAAACAAAGGGAACTGGGCATGTCTGGCATCAAGTTTACATTCTAATCCATACTGCTTTTATATATTAAACCATCTTTCTTTATACATTCATTGGATTAGCAAGATACTTCACAATGCTGTACTTCCCAGTGAAATCTGCCTCCTCTGCTGGCAGGTTTAATTAATTAAATTCACATCTTTAGTGCTAACTCCGTCATCCTACTGTTTCTCACTCAGCAGTCGTGCTTTCCTTTCCCCCTTTCATGTAACTTGCTAGCTTTCTTTGTTGGAGAGCTAGTACTGTCAGCTAAATAGATCAAAGAAATGGGAATTCATTGAGACACAGTGCAGCCTAAATTGCACAGGCAGTTTATGCAGTGTAATAATTCACGCTAGAACATTTATATGCTTGGTGAATGACCCTCTCTTTGAGAGACCTAGCTAAAAGTCTTCTCTACTATGCTGATTTTATATACTGAGCTTCTGAAAATGTCTTCTGAAGAAAGGATTAAAATTAATATGGTATTTTACCATGGTAAAATGCTACAATACTTTATTAAAAATAAATGAAATGATTGGGTTAGTAATTCACATTAAGTCAAAAGTAGGTTGAAGCTAAACTAATCTTCATTTGTCTTATGGACATATTCTGTTAACTTTTCCTTACTGAATTTATTGAATTTTAGAAAATGGAATGCACTTAATTCAGTAACTACATTCTACATGTATCTTTTATGTATGCAAATTTGCAACTCTATTTGTATTGCTGAAGATCTTGCTCCTTGCTATTTCTGGTACTGAAGTCATAATGATCTCTGACATAAGCAGTTTCAGGCTTCAGCTGAGAAAAATGGGCTGAACTCTGTAACATACTCAAAGTTCTCAACTGCCATTGGCAGCTGCAAGGTATAATTTCAGATGAGGGATAAGAAGGTGAAGTGGGGAGGAACTGCCAAAAGAGATGTCTAGCATGTCTAAATAAGACAAATGGACTACAGTGAGCATACCAACCTTTTCTGGACCACTATTTCAGTAGTACTGGTCTAAAGTATTGCACAAAGAATTACTACCATTTGTTTTATTTCTTTGCCTTTAGAAATAAGATGGAAGATTAAGACACTAGAAAAAAAATATTTGATTATCATGATGTATTAAAGCTGGGCAGCTGATGAAACAGCCATCATTTAGTAAGGACAGTGTGAGACTTTTTGAAGTTACTATGTTTGACTGCTGGGAGAAGGAAGGGTAGACAGACTGCTCTGATTGCTTGATACAATGTTCCAGATATTTACTGTAAGTATAGCAGCATTTCAGTGGCCTATTTCTGAAATACTGTAGAATACTTTTAAGAATAGAAGTGTAGTTTGAGTGCAGCATTGTTCTCTAGCAAGTGTGAGAGAAATGCTTCGGAGAGCTGAATAGAATAACAGGGATAGAAAATGGAATATAAAATTCATAGAAGTATTCTTGAATGCCTGTGAAAACCAGAGAAGAATGAAAGGCTAAAATGATACAGGAAGAAAAAATAAATAGGTTTTGGCATCAAATTAAGGCTCACAGAGAAGTTCTAGAGAAGGAGTTAAGTCAGTAGCCTAAAGACTAAAATGAAGTCGAAGGCAGAAAAGACAGTCCTTCTAGCTGAAGAGCTGCAAAGGCTAGAGTTAGACAACTATCGTGATAGAGTGAGTTAGCATGAACAGGGCATGGAAGCCATACTCATGTTCTCTGAAAGACATTGGTTATGTGATGACACTGTAGCAGAAAGGTCAATGGGATTGTAGGCACTTTATCTACTAAACAGAAAATAGAACCAGATGCTTAAGGTAGTCACAAGTCTTCAAGATGGAAAGGAGTTAGAAGGCCTAAGACTGTAAGGGGAACATGAAAGTCAATGTGAATCCAAGGTTATAGCAAAATTCTACTCTAGAAAAGCACATACAAAACTTTAAACATCCTAGATGCTGTGTTCTCATGTAACAAGACCAAGTTTTAGAAACATGTTTTCTATGACTTGCCAGTTTGATAGTATCTGTTTAACTGTGTGGAATGGGTTAGAGATTACAAAGCTTTCTCTAGGCTGACATGTTGACACACTTTCTGAAAGTAATTCCATGATACTATAGAAAATACTGTCATATAACCTGGAAATGATGAAGTCTTTCACAGAAATGGGAAAATTGAGATGAGGTGTCTCTTGGTTACATTTAAACAAAATTATAGCTAATGTGACTCTACCAACATGCTCTGCTACAGTTCAGGCATTTATGAAAATCCAGATGTTCAAATGTTGGCTTGCACAAGCTTTTATGAAGTCATCATAAAAGCCAGTAGCAGCTCATGGGTTTTCTTGTTTATAAATGGATGCCTAAAAGCAAAGCACCAGTTAAGCATGACACAGTTCCAGAGGTTAATATAGCAGGCAGCTGTACTTGGGCACTTGAATAAATGAGTGCAAAAACCAGAAAAGCCTGCCTCTAGGCTGTAGTAAGAGGGAGTTACACTGATTAAGTCTTGTGGTCACTAGGCCAGGTGTTGCTGTTGCATAGTATCATCTGCATGCTGTTAGCCTGCTGTTGCAGCACATGCTGTCTGTTGGGTTTAGAGGGTCCTACTATGTAGCATTCCAAAGTTGATTTTTTTAAATAGAAAAGAGGTCTTTTCCTCCTCTAAGAAATACTTAGACTAAATACTTAGACTAAATTAAAACTCATGCTCCTCTAGTGGAGAGAAGTTGAAAGAATGGGCTACCTTCCCCTAGAACTCCCTTAGCTGTGTGTTTTTATGGCAAGCTTTACTGTCATCTGGCAGTGATATTAATTCTGATCACTATTATATTCTTTTCAAGCACATAAGATAATGTTGCATTTTATATTTTATGTGCCATTAAAAATAAATCTTAATGATTGACTTTTTTTGGCTATACTTTTGGTGTCTATTCTAACTTCTGTACCTATCTTTCAAGCTAAAAGGAGAATTGAAGAATACTAGTTGGACACTGTTTTCAGAAGAGCCTGGGATATGCAAAAGTACTTTTGGAGGAAGAGAAAAAAGAAAGGCCCTGATGAATGGGAAGCCCGTAATTGGCGACCTGCAGTGTGCATGCTCTGACAGCTTATGGCACAGCAAGTACATCACTTGCAGGGACATCTGAGAAAGAGAATGAAGGACCCTATCTTGGAGGAGGAGCAGACAAGGATGGGTATATGGAAAGCAACAGAAGGAATTTGCATGGGATTTATTATGTTAGTAAAGGAAAGGAGGAGGAGAGATTGTATTAAAGTAGAAGCAAAGGAAGGGGGAAGTAGAGATGTTCCTTAACCATACAGGAAGATTTCCAAGATCTTGCTCTGTCCCTTGCAGTACTTAGCCCAAAGGTGCTGCCCTCTTCAGAATATGATCCCTTCCTCAAAAGGGGAGCATTCACTACTATAATAATTTCTGCCTGTACTACCCTCAGAAGCAGAGGAGGTGTTTCTGTTGTCTTGTAGCAACTGTAATTTGTCTGAAATACAAAAAGAAAGCTCTCAGAAATCTGCCACATAAGACAAAATGGAAGTACCAGTGGTTTCCCTCAGACAACAAAATCTTCATTTAATTCTGCACTGCATTAATTAATGATTATGGGACAGCTGCACATTGGGTGCTGAGGCAAACAGCTTTCAGGCTTGTGTATTATGATACACCTGAGGCAGCCACTTTTCCACCTTCCTCCATTCTGCTGTGTGTTTATTTAATACATCTGAGCATTCCTGGGTTTGAAGCTCATCTTGTTTATGGTAGCAGGTGCACCTTTTGCTGCTAAGAACATTAACTCATTGTTAGGAAAGGAATGAGGGAAGATGGCAGCTGAGCAGCTTCATGTTTTAACACGGATCAGCTGTGTTTAAAATCTGCTTATGCTGCACAGGGGAAGAGGTCAACTAATGTTTTGTTTCTATTAAATGTCTACTCTCTAATAATCTCTATATACACACACATTTTTGAATAGTAAAAATTAACTGAAATTCCAAAAGTAAACAGTGGCTCCCAGTTTCTTAGCATGCTACAAACTAATATTTCTAAAGAAGGATGCAATTTTCCAAGTTACATTGTGAAATTACTTCCAATGATATTGCATCGGGTAATCTGGACTATGTTTAGCACAACACATCCATGTAAGTAAGTAGCATGTCAAAGCAAATGTGTTTTAAACTATTTTTACAGTTAGTTTGTTCTTGCTCCACTTCCCCCTTGTAATCAATGCTGTACTAATGATCACTTAGCCTTTGATTCTAAAACTGATTTAGTTTTTTGGTTGGTGGGAGGTGGTGGTTTGAGAACATGCGGAAGCTTCAGGTAAGATTCGGCAGAAACCTACATCAAAGAAACTTTACACAACTGTGTGATGAAGCCAGTCTTGAAGTTCCAAAGCACCAAATATTTTTCTGAATTCTGCTGAATAGTGATGCATTTTTTTCTGTTGTTTCTATTCACATCACTGCTGATTACGAAGATATCTGTGTGTAAACAAAACCTTTCTCATCTATAATTAGCCTTCTCTGGCTGATTAAGGAACATGCTTAGAATGAGGACATGCTTAAATAGAATGCTGCTATTTAAACCCATATAACTTCATAATCAACCACCAGATACAGAAGAAAAATAATTGATAATTTAAATGCAGCAAGATTGCCTGAGTAGAACAGAAATGCTCTTAAGATGTTACTTTTCTGCTTCAACAGATTACAAAATCCTCTGGTACCTGAATAATAATTTCCACTTTTGAAGTGGAAATTATCTATGCTGACTAGCTTGTGCTCCTGAAGAATGAATTGTTCTGAGTATTTGTTACTTCATATTTACAGTTACTGCATCAAATACACCTTCCTCGTTACACAGTCTACCAATAGTTGAGAGGGTGCTTTGAAATAGTGTAACTGATACTTTTTAGTCTAACTGTTCTTTTCTTTTCATTTAAGTATTTAAATATCAGGAATATGGGATTCCTTCTGGAAAAAAAAAAATTAGTACCTCAACATGTTTTACTTTTTCTGTGTGAATTCATTTTACATTGTACAGGCTTGCCAGGTTTAGCAGTTAGACTAAATGATCACCATACAGCATTTCTGAGCTTTATCCTCAGTCCTTGATCTGATTCATTGTATGACATTGGACAACATACTTAATGACAGGTGATATGTTTTTTTCAATGAGCATTTACTACAAAATGCCTCTTCCTCTCTTCATCTACTATATGAGTTTAGGTACTTGAGTTTAAATGTTTAAATTGAACTGTCCCCAAAAACCAAAATAAATACTTCAACTAGGCATCTTAGAAAAGATTTTATTTCTTTCTTCAACTGTTTTCTCCAGTTATCATTAGCTATAGCTCAAGACTGAAGAGAAAGCAAAAGTTGCCTCGGAAGGAAATCAGTAGTATCCTTAAGTGTATGTAATATGTGTCTGAATGCCTGTTATCATGTAAAGCAAACCCATTAAATTAACCATAATCTATTTTGATAAATGATAACAGAATTAGTAAATTCAGAACCATGAAAAGTCAGGATTTAATTTAGTGCCTTTTTATGTTGGTAAATGAGAAAATAAAAGGATAAGGCTGTATTTCACAAAATCACAGAATGTTAGGAGTTGGAAGGGACCTCGAAAGATCATCTAGTCCAACCCCCCTGCCACAGCAGGATTCCCTAGACCAGGTCACACAGAAGCATGTCCAGACGGGTTTTGAATATCTCCAGAGAAGGAGACTCCACAGCCTCTCTGGGCAGTCTGTGCCAGTGCTCTGGCACCTCAACTAGGAAAACATTTCTTCGTGTATTCACACAGAAAGTGCTACACTTCAGCTTACAGCCACTGCTTCTTGTCCCGTCACTGGGCTTCACTGAGAAGAGCCTGACCCCATCCTCCCGACACCCACCCTTCACATATTTAAAAGCATAGATGAGGTCACCCCTTAGTCTCCTCTTCTCCAAGCTGAAGAGACCCAGCTCCCTCAGCCTTTCCTCATAAGGAAGATGTTCCAGCCCCTTCATCATCTTTGTGGCTCTGCACTGGACTCTTTCCAGCAGTTCCCTATCCTTCTTAAACTGAGGGGCCCAGAA
>VWZX01003969.1:68359-217093 GCA_013399015.1 Galbula dea
AATCAGCCAGACCACACTTGTTCAGTTTAGCTGCAAGGATGCTGTGGGAGACAGTGTCAAACGCTTTACTGAAATCAAGATAAACCACATCCACTGCCCTACCCTCATCTATCCACCTGGTTATGTCCTCATAAAAGGCTATCAGGTTGGTCAACCATGACTTCCCCTTGGTAAACCCATGCTGACTGCTCCCAATGACCCCCTTGTCCTTGATATGCCTAGAGACAGAGTCAAGGATAAAGTGCTCCGTCACCTTTCCAGGGATGGAGGTGAGGCTGACCGGTCTATAGTTACCTGGCTCCTCCTTCTAGCCCTTTTTGAAGACTGGAGTGACGTTTGCCTTCCTCCAATCCCCAGGTACCTCTCCTGTTCCCCAGGACTTTAATATTAAAGATGATGGAGAGGGGCCTGGCAATGACTTCTGCCAGCTCCCTCAGCACCTGTGGGTGCATCCCATCAGGACCCATGGATTTATTTATGCAGAAAACATATGCACATGAAAAAAACAGGAAGTGCTTCTTTTCCAGTGTTCTCCATGAGATTCAGGAAGAAGAATGGCTGTCACTGAAAAGCTGCCCTTTGAGTATTTCAGTGAGACCGAGAGAACAGAGTAAGTCTTAAATTACATTCTTTTTTCCTCTTAAAAGATTATATTCCTTTTTGCGCCTCCTCATTTTCTTCAGGTCAGGCCATTTTGTGCTATAAGAATCTTTTCAATATAATTCATCTGGAAGAAAACTGGAAATGTACTTTGCTTTTTTTGAATGCCTTTTCTACAGTCTATACTTGATGAAGCAAAGGGTGTTTTGTTCCTTTCTGTATCGTAATGAGGGGAGGAAATATGGCTCTAAATATAGGTATCATCCTGAATGCATATGTGACTGAGTACTGTTGTACCTGTCAAACAAGCATACACCAAGCATACATGTTTACTTTTTTCATTGTCCTGTCTCTGCAAGTTAGATAACTAATCTAAGCATGAAATACTGAATTTGGAACAGCCACAGGTAATAGGTATGTTCCTTCATTTAACACTTTGGCAATAATTTCTTAAAGAAACTAAATGGAGAAATAGTCTTTAGACAGCTACTATCCAATACTTAAAACACACAAACTTTAGTTTCACTGACCTGCAGAATGGGCTGGATACAGTAGGAATCATATAACAAATCCCTCCATTTAGACAAAAAGATCCATAACTGGTGCCACAGAGTTCTTCATGATCTTAAAAATAAGACCAAAACACAGAAGAAAATAGAGACATCTACATTTTTATCAATAAAAGGAGATCTTAATTATATGTTTGGGGAGTGGGAGTGGCTTTCCTAAAAAAACCCACCCACCCAACCAAAAACACCTAGACAAAGCAAAAAAACCAAAACCCATCAAAACAAACCACCACACAAACAAAACCACACTATGAACAAATAAGGTATCAGTCTTGCCTTCCAGGCCAGCAACATAGTGCACTATCTTGTACAGTATATAGCATCTATCTTGCAGAATAGTTTCACGTAATGATATATGCATTTTACAGCCCCAAATACTGGATACTAATGTTGGCACTTGTAGCAGTAGTTGTCCATTTTATGCTTAAAAAGATATCTGACTGTACCATTTCACTCTTTTTGAAAATTGTGCAAATTTGGAAGTTGGACTGCATCTAGTTATGATACATTTAATGTATCAGTGACTCATGTATATGCTTATAGTTTATATATTTTTCAGTCTTACGAAACCACGATATCTCAACTGAAAGAAAAACAGAGCAGTCTTCTGACATCACAAGTATGAGGATCATGTGTTACTTCACACTTTAGGTGTTGGTTTTCCTGTTATTTCTTCCAGAAGTTCTGAAAATAAGAATTCTGCTGTCTCACTATTTATGTATGGAAAACATGTTCTATAAATAGTGTTGTTTAAGAGGAAGCAAGATTTTAATTTTCTTTAGGAAGAAGGGTTCCCCTTTGTTCCTGCAGAAAAAAACTGAGAAGTGTGGCCATAAGACATTCTACCCTAGAGGAACCTTCTGCAGCTTTATACATAAAATAAACCTGACTTTTCTAACAGTAGCAGAAAGCTGAGCTACTTCTAACCCTGTGCAACAAAAACATCATGCATCCTGCAGTCCTCTAAACCATCTCTAGTAATTCCACTTATCTTTTCAAACATTCTTCCATTTCCATGATGGCATATTGATGTAGGAGTGTGAGCAAAGGCCTTCTTTTAAGACGAAGGCAGTTACGCCACAGAGCTCAACAGCAGTTCAGTTTCAAGGTCATGTTATCAAAGTGCTAGCATCCAAATGGTAACTGGATCTTTTTGCATATGTGCAGATAAATTAGAGAGATGGAGGAGGGGGGGGAGGTAAGCCTGAAAAGATTGTTTATATTTGACCTTGTTGCATTGGCTCAGGAAGTGGCATAACAGAACTGTGTGTTCTGCTCTACCACGTTAGAATTTAATGGCAACCTATTTTAACTCTGAACCTTTCTGTGCTTGTCTACTGGCAAGTCATTTACTGCTAGTTCACAAGTAGAAGACTTTTAAAATTATTTTGCATAGGTAACAATTGCAATAGGACTAAAATGGTAACAAAAAAACCCAAGCAGGTTTTAAAAGAAGAACTATAAATTATTTTATTTTAGTCCATTCAAACGTAGCAGTGGAACTTCTGTGATGGTGCAATAAAACGAAAGGCTACATTCTTCCTTAAATGAAGAGAGGGTATTGAATACATGAACAGTGCATCATGATAGCTATACAATTATAAAAATCAAAGACAGAAAAAAACCAAATAACTCAACTTTGACCTGCTCTCAACTCTATTAAGCATCTGAGGGATTTTAAGTGGTGTTGAAATTCTACCAGATGGAAAAGCCAGATGATGGAAGGTAGGCCCCCAGAAAAAAAACCTTTAGACAGCTCGTGGAAAGTCTTCAAAGAAATTCTCATGAGACTTAATGAGAATTTGTTAACCTCCTTAAAATCCTGCCTTATGGTTCTGTTTCTTTCCTTCATCTTTATGCAGAAATAGGTCTGTCTCACACTGGCATACTGGTAGAGAACTAAAGAAAACTAAATGCCTCAAGTCATTCAGGTCTCAGAACATTTGGGAGAATGATTCTCTCCCTGTTATGGTGTGAGCTGTGTATTATAGACCAGCTTTCCAGCTCAGCCAGACAGTTCTCTTCTGGCAAAATACCTCAGGCCTATTAGAGAGAAGTGAGAAAGGTGGAGAGAGAGAACAAAAAGTGCCTAAGAAGCTTTCAAAACCTTTTTGATTGTAATTACAGACAATTTCTCTATAGGCTATTTCTTTTTTAGAGCTAGACTTCTTTCCAGTGCTAAGGGAAAAACAGTAACCTTAATTTTACCAGTAATGAGATATTTGAAGAAACTTTTATGTCCATGTAGATCAGGTGCCCCATTTCCCATCCATTTCTGCTTTTCACTAGTTTTCTTTTGTGTATTAATACTTAGCTACTACTTATTTAAAATACACTAGCATTACTTTATACAGTAATACAGCATAAAGTAGATGCCAGAATAATGAAAGAGAAGAAAAGAAAATTCAGGATGCTCTAACACTGGAAAAAAAAATATTATTAATTCCCAGTTGTAGTGGGTCTTGCTACAATAAAAATATTATTGTACTCCATACCCACTTTACTGAAATGCTATAGTTTGGATGGAATTTGAAAGCTGCTTCTCATATTTATAGACAGGAAAGTACGAAAGCAATAGTTTATCCCTTTAAATTTATAGTCAATAGTGCAAAAGGGTATACTGGAGAATCAGAAGGAGTCCAATACAAGCCAAAACCCAGTTACATTAGCACTGGTGAATGTGTTTTGATTTTTCATGAGGTAAGTCAACACAATGCAAATTCTATGCTTTGCAAGTCAAATGTATACTACATTCAGACTACCATAATCAAGATAGAAAAGTTCAACAAGTCAAGTGACAATTGGCAATTAAAAAAATACAGAAGATTTAGCTTTTCAATTAATACAACTGTAGAAACTCTATCAACATATTTTCTACATTAGATATATTTGTGTTTTGGTATCTTTCTGTGTGAGAGAACAAATAAAGAGAAGTAGGACACAAAAGGTACTTTTTTTTAAAAGATGGGTTTTGATGGCAGAAGTGAAAAGGGATGAAGCAACATTGTTGTTTCTAACACTAGACACTGAATACTTCAGACTGGCAGAGGTAATAGCAGTCTCCAAATACAATGATCTTAATTTATTCTTTTTGAGGACATGCCTGAAAACCTATCCCTAAACTGTCTTGACTGTCTGCATTTAAACTTTTGTAACCTGACTGTTCTATCTATTAAAAAGAAAAACAAATAACAGCTTAACCCCCAAAGAACTAAACCAGCCTTGATAAAGCCATGTGTTGACTCAGCTGTATTGCCCAGTCCAGAGGCTAAAACACTGCAGACTGTTTAATCCTGAAGTCTGCTAAAACAAAAAAAAAGGGAAGGGGGAGGAGTGGGACATGTTGTCAGAAGATAAAGGGGCTGATGCATGCATGCATGCTTCCTCACTTATAAACAACTCTAGACTGTATGCTAATCAGTCACAAACTGTGAAATATTAGGCTTGATCAAAGCAAACCTCTCCTTAGAGGAGTTGTACCATTGCCTGCTGAACTCTAGTTTGCTGACTAGGCAATGATGACAGTCCTATGGAGTAATTGTGACAATCCCAATGGCAGCTGTCAAAGTCAATTCAATTTTAATGAATTCTAATTATATATGTATATATATCCAAGTAGAGACTTGGAAAAAATTACCTGTTCGCATATTACTCCAACAACAATTCTTATTCTTGGTCAGAGGCTATTCTTCTAAAACAGCACCTAAAGACAAACATGTAAATTTATCATGTAATTTTTAATCCCAGTCACTTTCTTCCCTGAAGAAACAGCTGTTGGAATGCATCTTTCAGTGTTGCTGCTAAGACATTTTTGGTACTTTGGCAGTAATATACTATTATATTATATGTAAATTCCATTAATTCACAGTTAATGGCAAACAGTCATGTATATTGTTAATTCAGTAAACTCCTACAGTACAACAGAGTACAAGGGCAGTACAGCAGAGTAAAACCAAATTCACACTAAAGCAGGTTTAAACAATACTCTTTTCCAACTGCCACGCTTATTCAGAATTGTAATACCAGAGGCTTTTAAGCAATCTAAATTATTTTTTCTAGGTAGCTACTGAAATTGATGTTTGTACCCTGAAAGACAGTGCATACAATTGAGCCAGTCCTCACACTGGTAATTATTCAGTCAGGTAAGATCTTGGTGGTAGAATTCTTGCCTTTCACAAACAAGAACCTCCCAATTTGTAGTTTCTCAAAGAGAATGTGTGTGTTTCACTTGAGTGTTTCTCATGTCTGGATGTCAGGTAAAATTAGTAATACAGGCCACCAATTTAGTATAACTCAGCAAGGTCAAGACTTGTACAATTATTTTTAAACTATGGAATAGAAGCTCTTTGCCTAGACAGAAACCAGTCTTCACTTGACATCACTAAAAAGAAACTTAATCTGTAGACATGCCAACACTGTAACTCTCAAGCGCTGCTAGATTCTTTTTTCTTGTAAGATATAGTCAAGGTTTACTGTGCCAAATAGGTTCCTGAACAAGGTTATTGTGATAGATCTTATTTTTTTATGTTTGCTCACTTTTTCCTATTTATACTTCAAAGTAAATATTTAAGCAAAGTGTCCTATATTGGAGGAAAGATTTTTCCCAATTAAATGATCAAATAAAAGAAGTTACAAACTTTACCAGAAATAATTGCTTGTATTTCAGCTTTTAGTACTAGGCAACTTTCTGTAGAGGCCCATCTCAAAAGGTATAACATACTTGTACTTACTGCATAAGCAGACAGTTGGGTTTTCATGGGACCTCAGATGGCTTCTCTAGCTCTTTTTAAGTATCCTGTCCATACAAGAAAATCTGAAATAGCAGTTCCCTGTGATACTGGGCTGTAACAGCAAGGTCCCCACCCAAAGGCTGTCCTTTTGGGCTGTCCCACAGATATGCAACTCTGCTTACTTAAGTGTACACAAGCAAGGGGAATAACATAGCATGTGGCACAAGGAAACAAACATGATTCACGGCAGAATTAAAAATCCTGTTTTGAAATGAAATAAATCACCCTGGAGATGGTTATTTTTAGCAGTCAAGATTTGGGTTCTATATGTGCTGTTAAAAAGGCTTCAAATTTTAAATACAGTGCAATGTAGGTGACGTTACAACAAGGACAAACATTCATACAGAGGCCAAGTATAGAATAGGGTAACACCTGTTATGCTCACAGAATCACTTGCATGTTTTTCTAGGGTTACCCGAATTAGAATTTATTGCTGAATTCAAAACATTCACATAATGTAGAAAATATGAATTGCATCATAAAAATATCATATGCAGCAGTCAAAAATCTGATTTAAATTTGTATTTTATTGGAGCAAGCAGGCCTTTTTAATTTACTTTCCCTTTTCTCAGAATGTTCCACAAAACTGTGTAATATACAGTAACTCTCGTAACAGAAAATTATATAAATAGAATTGATAACCTAAATTTCAGCCTAGCTTCTTTACCAGATTTAATTAGCGTATGGGCCCTTGAACAGACAAAATAACTTGATTTTGCCACTGCAAAAAGGGGATCTTGCGTCCCCTTTCCTTCATCTTCTTGTCAGTATTCATCTCACTGTGTCTTTGGTGCTGCTACTGGTATAACTTGAACTTTTCAGGAGATGCTTAAATCCAGTGATCCAGCAGAAAACTCCTTAGAGGAAGCGGACAGTTTTCTACTCCATCAGTGTTTTAAATGGATGTGCTATGCACATCATCAGCTGTTCAGACTAAGACTAATTGTTACATGTACTACAAATTGTTTATAACCTAACTGCAGAGAACAAGACAGTCTGAAGAATGCATGGGATTACTAATTTTTATTTTCAGACTTTGTTGCCTCAATATTCAATGAAACAGGGTGGTGAAGGAAGGGAGTGAAAATACTTCCTATACAAGCCAAGAGGGAGGTGTGTATGCATTAATTCTGTTCTTTAGGTTCTGAAAACAACTACCACAATTTCAGTCTAAAAATCACTTTCCAAAGAGATGTTGCTGACTGCATTCAGAGTTGTGGCCTAAAAAAAAAAAACCAGCTACAAAACCAAACCAAAACCAAACAAATACCAACAACAAAAATATCTTCCACAACTGAAAAGCAAATCATTAGGTCAAGTGTTTTTCTCAGAGGTGCTTGTTGCACTCTGAACAGAAGTTCAGGTATGTATCAGTGTCCTAAAAAGAATAAACTGGACTCTATCTCATTAGAAAAGTAAGCTGATACCTTATAAAGAAAATGAAGTGCTATAGTAGAAATTGTGGCCACACTGGATTCTAACTTGCTTCCATCTATCTGTGCACTGAACTTGTACCAGAAACACATGCTCATTTGTGCATCTACCACTTTCCAAACTCAGTGTCTTCTTTTAAGACACAGCTGTAGCTTATGCTCACAGAAGCTATCAGAGTTTGTGAAAGATTACTTTGTGTATCAAGTTATTTTAACCTCAAATTTAAAATATAGCCTGTTTTGCTCTGTGCCAGCTTGTTGAGAAAACTTCACATCAGTTCTACCCTTCTCCCCACATCTTTGTCATCTAAATTGATATTAATAATAACAATATATTGTTTTAAAGATTACAGATTTTTTACATTAAAGTTAGATCATCTGTGTATACTGATACATACTGATGTATTTCAACTCCTTCAGTTGGAAGTCCTGGGCATCTTTATTTTCATAGTCCAAATCCATTAACAAAGACTTCAGTTTAGGAAAGGATCTAAATCACATCTTTAGAGTTAACCATATCCTAAATCACTAAGTTAAAGCATGTTCAAGTAGTCTGCTGAACGAAGTATGGACTCTGTGTATGTGTGTGTGTGTCACAATGAATGCTGCAAATGAGGTTACTGTGTGGTAGCAGAGAAACCACAGCTTTAAGTGAGCCACACAAGAAAGTTCATACACCCTCATGCTTCATGGGCACTAGAATGCTAGGGAAATACAGGTTTTTTTCTTTTTTGGAACTGCTATTGGATTTCTGTGCAAATTTCATATTCAAACACAAAACTGCACTGGGTTCAGCTCGTGAGCAAAAGTACCTGCTAGTATCTGGGCCGTACTAGAACCTGGCTGGAAAGGGTCATTTGAACTAGTAAGACCTATCCTAAAATGAACCTGTATGCTTTACTCCCCATACACTTAACACAAAATCCTTATTGCTGCTTGGTTTTGTGCACTTTTAATGGTTAACTATTCTAAGCATCCACGAGATGCAGTATCCCCAAAAGATAATAACTGGAAGTCTTAATGAGCACAGGCAGATTAAAAGAAAGCACTGAATAATGATTTGGGGTTTGTTTTATGGTTCTTTGCTATTCAAACATTCTTAAAATGAGAATCTCTATATAAACCTTCCCCCAAATTAAAGAAGATCATTTCAATCACATGGCTATTTCAAATACATGTTCATTTAGATTAAATTGCACCTTACAGTTGTCTTCAAGAATGGGATTTTACTGCATTATTTATCTTTTTTTATAATCCAAAAGAGGTAGAATCTCATTCTGCCCCAATACTGAGCTCAAATATTTGTGTTGTGAAAACAGTAATGAGAAAGATGTATTATTTTTTTTTAATTGCACTATCTGCTTCGTAGGCTAATTAAACATCAATTTCCTTCAGAGATCTGTCCTTGATATCTATCAAGCAGTTAGTAGTCTATGCCTCATTTTCTCCAAGAGCCAGAACTGTCCTGAAGTTTTGTTAAAAGGAGTCTGTTTATTTTCTTTTCTAGGTGATAACTTCTAATGCCCTTACCATATGAAACTCAGAACTGTTTTTAGCAGAGAAAATCATCAGGCGTCAGAAAAAATCCATCAAACTGCCTGAAACAAAGGGAGATCTCAATAAGGAGGAATTCAAGGTGAGATATTACAATAAATTTGTAGAAAGACTGTGCTACTCAAATTTACACACTGCAAGACTCTAAGATGAGACAGCCACTGTGTGGAGAAAAATCTAACAAAAGACAGATGCAAAAGCAGATGACAAACAGCTCACAAGTCTTAACATGTTTGTGATTGACATGTAGATTTTTTAATACAGTTGTTGAAAATTCTTTCCATTACTGTTCTGAAATGACAGCAAAGAAGACCGAGTCCTCATCTTAGAAATGCCTACAGGAAAAATTTAGGTTCACATTCGATAATATCTACTGAAGTATGTCTAAGATTACTTATATACTAAAATAGCTGTTAGAACTGTTGACATGATGTTGAAATCACAACTTAAGACATTGCAGTAAATTTAAGGGAAAACTTTTCATTCCTAGAATTTCATAAATTGTTAGCAAGCAACTGCAGATTCCCATTTGAAACCCCAGTTCTGCTGTGTGCAATACTTATACAGAAGCTGGCAAAGCCACATTTCAGTTGAGGCTTTTGCAAATGTCACTACTATAGTCATACTACATATTTCTAATTTTGAGATAGAGATTCCAGTCTCAAGCTTGTGTATGCTTATGAGGGGGGAATTAATAAAGTTGAAGAGACACTTGCATTAAAAAAAAATCACTACCGAACCTGGACACTCCCCAACGCTATTCTTTCATTCTGTGTGATTACTGTTTTTTTTCAATGGCACATTTGCTCCCAAGAATCATCCCTAAACTATCTAAGAAATCAACTGAAATTTAATACAACTTAGAGGTTCTCTCTGTGTAATTAATTTGTACTCATATCTCAGTGGCAGATAGTGTTCATCAGAATGTCAGCTCTCAAATGTGACTAATTTCTCATCCTAAACTCAGAACTCAAAATGTTCCCAAACTGGCATACAAGGAGGCAGTTTAGCACATGGACATTTAATAAAATAGACCGATGTAAATTAAATAGATTTGGAGTATTAAATATATAAGAGTTTAGCTATTTACTTTTATGTATTAGTCATCTGGAAGCAAATGTAACCAGTCTTTATGAAACAGATTGTAATTGTTTTAAGCTAAACATCATCCAGACAGTAGTAACTGATTGCTGCCTACACCATCAATTCCACAGCAGCTCAGCATAAGGAAGAAAACTCTTAAAATTTGTATTTCAATCTCTTTTTTTTAATTATTATTATCTATTTAAAGCATGGTTTTAACCTTGGGGCGTTTTTTCCAACTTTTTTATTTTTACATTTAATTTTGTATTGAGTTAATTTGTTCTGCTTAACCACAGCTTACCACAGCGAAAGGGTATTCTGAACTCTGCTGGTGTAATCTTTCTCCGACATGCACAGGACAATCTGCTGAATCAACGTAATCTCTAATCTGCATCGTGTAATCCTGCAGCTGCTCCCTCCGCACGGTTACGTAACACTTGAGCCTACACCAACAGGACAGGACACAAACCGCACAGGCAGGGACTGTCACCGTCACCGTGTGCCCTAGCCCCGCCGCCCCGATCCCAGCCCCCGCTGCCCCCAGCTTGCAGCCAGCCCTTCTCAGCGGGCATACACACCCCCGCCCTGCAGCCTCCCCCCGCGGCCCTTCACGCTGGGGCTCCCACCTGCCCGCCCTGTCGCAGGGGTCGGCGATCGCGACACAGCACCTCCCGCCGCCAGGGGACCTTTCGGGGGCGGGGGCGCGCCCCGCCCGCCCGCGCTCGCCGTCCCCAGCCCGTAGTACTCCAGCGCCCAGAGTTCGCGGCCGCCATTGGGTCAGCGGTGCCCANCCCAGCCGTGGGCCGGCCTGCGGCGAGTGGTGGCGACGGGGTGGAAGCAGCCTCCCGCGAGGTCAGCCAGGCTGCGGGCGGAGCGGGGCTGGCCGAAAAGGGGGTCTTGCGGCTGCGGCCGCGTTGGCTCGCGTCGGTNGGCGATCGCGACACAGCACCTCCCGCCGCCAGGGGACCTTTCGGGGGCGGGGGCGCGCCCCGCCCGCCCGCGCTCGCCGTCCCCAGCCCGTAGTACTCCAGCGCCCAGAGTTCGCGGCCGCCATTGGGTCAGCGGTGCCCACGTGATGCAGGGCGAGCACGCGCGCGCGCCCCCTTCAAACCACCTCCCCCATTTCTCCCTGCCGCTCGCCGACCTGAGCGACGGCCCCCGGTTTCCTAGGCGACCTGCGAGGAAGGGAGGGTGCGCGCCGGCCCGCGCAGGCACTTTCCACACACACGCTACACACCCCCCCACACACACACACACCCCCCGAGGCGTGCGCAGGACCTCTGGCGGAGCGGGGCTGGGCTGCGCGAGGACCGGCGTCGTGGGCAGCAGGTATGTGCCGTTGCTCTGAGCGNCGGCGTTCCTCCTGAGGGGTTACGCGAGGCGGGGTGTGATGGGGCCGCGCGCGCTTCCCGTCCGGCAGACTTCCCGCCCTCCCGCCGCCGCCTCAGGGCCGAGCCCCCCGCAGCCGAAGCCCTGCGCGTCCTGCGTTTCGAGGCGGGCGCGGGCTGCCAACTTACACTGTGCGGCTCCCGGAGACAGATAAGCCCAGTAACGCCTCGGCGGGCGAGTCGCTTTGAGTCACTTGCGTGAAACCCACCTAAGGTGTGACGCTTCTGCGATACGGCCCTTGAACAATTCCTTCACAGAGAGTGCTGTAGAACTGTAGGATGCTGCAGCTCTTTTGGGCAACCCTCTGGACTAGAGAAGTATCATTGCTTGCCACAGCAAAGAAAGGAACAGTAGTTTCTTTTTTTGAAGTTGAAATCCATTTAAACTGCTCTCAACCAAGGAGTTTTCAGCTTGACTTCCATAAAAACGTAATATATTTAGGAGGCCTTTTTTGTTACATCTAACAAGGTGAATCTGTAAACTGAACAGTGATGTGCTGTTACAGGATAGCAGGTCACAGTACCTTTACTTGAACGTGAACATGTGTTGTTCATAAGCATTAGTATGCTGAAGTTAGGAAAACGATCTGCTAAATGTGTCTAGGAGAATTTCTTGGTTTTTACATGGGGGTTTGAGAGCAAATTGATCAGCAAGCTCGGTATTAAATAGGGCGTGCACCTGACACTCTTAACAGCTGCAAAAGACTTTATATAAAGGGGGTAAACTGAGTAATGGTGGAGTATTTACAGCTGTGAGTGCAGTCAGCAGAGAAGGCTCATTTGTTCTTAATGCAGAGCACCTGCCATGTTAAAGGCACAGGGTCAGGAATTGCTGGTTTGTGATGCGACTGTCAGGAATTCTAGGTTTTTTTCAAGACTTATTACTGGAATTTGCACCAAGAAAGAAAGCTAGGCAACCTGTGCATTTTTAATGTGCTATAAAACATTGTTACCCAAGCGTGGGTCAAGTGAGATGATACTGATACTCAAAAGTTTTCTGGTAGTTCCTGTGAAAATGCTGCAAGTTCCTGCAGGACACTTGTAAAAAGGCTTTTTATAGCACAGTCATTAGAGGAGCATTATAAATTGACCCATACAAATAGTATGTAAGTTGTGATGTTTTGATAAAAATTATGCAGCAGTTTTCTTGTATGGGAAAAGCTGTTACTTGATCTTGTGAACAATACCTGTATTGTGAGATAGTATACTCTCTGCAGGGAAGGGGAGGAGTACTTACAGAGGATGTGGAGTAAGAAGTGAGTGTGTACTGCTTCAGATATGTTACGGTTCCTGAACACTGAAGAGTATGCTTACAGTCAATGAAGTGACTGTCCGAGTAAAGAGCCCACATTCCTGAAGCAATGCATGCACATGCTCCTGTATGTTTCTGAACAAAATGGAGTTTTTGCAGCTCTGTACTGATGCTACCCATTGGATTGCAAAATTGTCTTGCCTCTGTATAGTGCAAGGCGATCTTTGCCTCAAGGGTGAAAAGAGGTGCCATTTGTATGAGAAGTTAGATGTGGTTAGCAGGCAGTAACTATACTAAAGACAACAGTGGGCAAAGAGAACATGTAGCAAAAGTATGTATCAGCTATTCTAGCTTCAGAACTGGAGCAGTAGGTGAGATTAAGATCTTAACTCCAACCAGTCTATGAAAAGGTCAGTAAGCAAATTAAGATGTGAGCTCTGTATGCTTGCAGTGCGAGCACTAGTGCAAGCCCACTACCCAGCTGAAGTATTTTGAGATTGTGACTGACAGCATAAATGCAGAACATACTGCACAGTTTAGCTGTTCTTCCTATCACTGTGTCCGTTCCCAGAGGTTGGTTAGGTGTATGCATGATTACAATTCTGAAGGTGCCCTGTGAAAGATGCTTACAGGTCACAATACTACCCTTCTCCCGGGTATTGTGGTGCAACTTGGGTTGAGTGGTGACTTCTTGAAACCTGGCTACCTGGCAGCTTGTTGTTTCATCTCTGATAGTCTATACACTGCAGTTTCTGACTCTGCAGTAATATTGCATCACAGATTACTTTTAGCACAGAGGGACACAACTAGCAAAACCTCGAGCGTGATCAAGAGCATGGTTTCAGTGCTATCACATGTGCTTACATTCAAATTAGGAGAAACTGCATTGCCCTACAAGATCCTAATATTCCTAAAATTTACCTATGATATATTATCAGTATTCATTTAAATTAGTTGCATTACTTGGGAATAGAACAACAATTAATTGAATTGTTTTATGTAGTGTGAAAGTGTCTGCATATTCTGTATAAGAGTAACAAATAAGGTGTTGTGTGGCTGTAGTGGTGCTCAACTTATCTGCTTCCTGGACAATAGGATTACTTAACGGACAAAATACTTAATGCTTACAAACACTGCAGAAGCAATATTGACATAGGAGAGTGAGCCGCAGTCCTTCCTGGCTCAGGTGTTATCAGCAGAAGTGTCAACTAATTGCTGTTTGCTGAATCTTCATTGCTACTAGTTAGTATGTGAGAGGAAGACGGTGGTTTGATTCCTCCTATTCCTCTCTTCCCTGGTTCTAGCCCAATACTGTGTGCTGTTGAAACATGTTTGTTGTGCTCTGGATAAGAGTTAAGGGTAGGTCTGCGATCTGGAATGTTGGAAAATGAGAAGTTTGGGATGTTTTTTTACTTGAAAAAAATTTCCAACTCTGTCAGTACATTTAGGAGTATTTTTGTAGTGTAGATGAACATGGGCTTACCTGGTGAAATTTCATCTTCAGGATTAAAAAATAATAAAAGTTTTGTTACTGTGGAGTAGAACTTGGCCATCAAGCATCTTTGGGCTCTGGAGGCTCCTGCCCAAGGTGAATTGAAAGGTTTTTTTCCACCAAATCCTTTTTGGATGGTGCGCTGGGGGCAGAGGCTGGGTGAAAGTTGGCGGAAGGCTTCCTTCAGTCTCTGAAGGTTTTGGCTAGACAAGAGTTATGTATTAGGGTTTAATTCTTAATTTAGTGTTGAAGTCTCAGTGAGGTCCGTTACATCCATGTAATCCTGTTGAAATCGCTGTTTTTTCATTAATATAGTGAAAGGCCTTCTGGTAAACTCAAGTTGCAATGGAGCTTTTCTAACGATACTTTCGTCATTAGCATTATAAAATGAAATATCAGCTTACTTCTTGCTTTATTAAAAATCATACTATCTTCAGCATAAAGATTTCTGTCTCACTTTCATTTTATGTTGTTTAGGGTTCAGTATTGCTTTGGTATGTCAACTAAGTTCGTTTTGTTTTGTCAGATTTTCTTTGTGGCAATTACTGTATCTTTCCTTGCATCATGTAAAGCCCCATGTACACCTATAGTATGACAGACCAATGAAACTACATTTAAAAATGTATGTTCAAATATTTTGATTGCAAAGTCAGATCTGTAAGTTGGAGAATGTCTGATTTAGTGTTGCGCAGGTGTTGTGAGACAGCCTATTCACTGAACAGGCCAGTGATTTCTAGGAAAAATGGTACGTGATCCTAACAGTTAAAACAAGGATTAATGCAAACCAGAGCTGAAGTCATATGCTGTTTTAAATATGATGCTTCCTAATTTTCAGGAGCTTAACTTTACACCCAAATAACCTTCTTGCAAATTAGTTTCTAATGTGGAACCTCTTCGTATTGTGGGGTTTAGCTATTTTTTAATTATATTATTTGGAGATATAAACTTCCCTCGTTGACCTTAACAAATCCCTAAGTGGGGTTTGAGCCTTCACTAGTGATTTCTAATTCAGGTAATGGCCTCACTTGGTAGATTGCTATTTGGTTAAGATGGAAGGGTCTTCAGGGTCTGTACTTTGTCTAGGGAAGCAATGGATAAAGTCTGACCTGTTCCACTCTCCCTTCTGCCGTCTGCCCTGTCACTCTCCTTTTTTGCTTCAGCAACCTTCAAGTGCTCCATGCTGCACTTATCTGCCTTTCTTCTGTCAGAGGGGTAAGCTGCCCAGCCTTGGCGTGTGTGGTGTTAGGTCTGTTTGCATTGTTTTTCTGAGAGGCCACCAAATACTTGATTAAAATAAAGCAAGCAGGCATAGCAAAACAGTTCAGTTGAACTGAATAGATTGCCATGAGACAAAGAGCATCTCTCTCTATGCTAAGGAACTTCAAAGGCTGCTTGCAAAGGAGGCAAGTGTCAGAGCTTCTCAGAAAAGTTGCAGAAGTCTTTGTAGTGGAAAGTGTTCTGTA
Source organism: Galbula dea (assembly GCA_013399015.1). Lineage (NCBI taxonomy): Eukaryota > Metazoa > Chordata > Aves > Piciformes > Galbulidae > Galbula > Galbula dea. Next base: position 83,984 of record VWZX01003969.1, read on the forward strand.
TCTGGTATTATAAGTGTGCCTGCCAGCTTTTTCCACTAATAGAAAATGAAAATTCATGTATAAAAATAGCAAAATACAAATTTTATTCAAGTTGGTGAGGCTTTTGTGGTTGAATTATTTTAGTGTTTTGTCTTAAATGCTTATGTTCAAGTCCATCGCACGATTTCATTTAGAAAAGTACACCATTTAGACTACCAGTCAGTCTAGCCAATGGTACAAATTTAGAGAAAGCTCTTATTAAAGTGAACTAAGAACTCCTGTCTGTATTAATTAAAATTAACAAACATCCAGGATATAAACATGAGTCATGTGGTGTGTCTCAGCTAGGAAGCAGTCCGTAATTTTTGTCTATATATAATAGCTGCCTGGATTTTATGACCCATATCTAGGAAATAATTGTGTCCTTATCTGGAATGATAAAATTAGACAGCTGTGAAAACAACTTTTTAACACAAGTGAGATAACGGGTCAAGGTTCACATGTTAACTTGCACAAGTGTCTCAAAAGAAAAAATAAAACAAAGACCACCTGAAAGATTTTTCTTGCACATATTTACAAGTTTTCTCTTACCAGCTGCTACCTCCAGAAATCTGAATGCCCCTTCCCTCCCCCCCACTCCCCAGCAGGGAGCAGTAATGTAATTAAATAATTAAATAGATGTGTTTAAGTTTGAAAGGCGTTATTTTTAGGACTAGCTCAAAAGGGCAGGTACTCCTTGGAGATATTATAATATGTCCCGATTGTCTGCTCAAACTGAAAAAGCGACGCAAGACTTCAGTAGCATTGGTGTTTACTTAAAAGTTTTTGACACATTATCTCTGGGCAAAAAGATATCCGGAAGAGGCTACAGAGTGGGCACAGCTTCTGAACCTCTTGGCTTTTGGTGCTGTGCTGGAAAAAGTGTCAGCTTCCAGAGGGGCTGACCCTATGGAACAATGGCTGTGTTCCTATCCGTTCACTTTATTAGGGCCCTAGTGATGATAGTTCTTTTCCCTATGCTTGTACAGTGACTCTTCTTAAGAATGCAACCCTGTCAGATGTAGCACAGGTGTGTACCTGCCTAGCAAGGGTTATACTGGACACAACAGCAGTTCCCTGGCTGCCTTCTAATCATTGCCATTCTTTCCCTGTACTTCAGCTCCTCAGGTACAAGGAACAGAGAAGTTTGTGTAGGCCACTGGTAGGAAAGGGTGTGGACATGAATTAATAGGCGTACTGCAGAGATATTTCTTGCCACTGTCCTTCCTTTTTTTTTTCTGATTCATATTTGCTCCATTTTCCACCTTTCAGCAAAGGGGAGCATGTGGCAATGTGCTGTCCATCTGTTTACCTCTTACTGTGAAATCATTATGCAGGCAAATTTGGCCCCATCCTGAATTTCTTATGTAGATAAAACTGTTACTAGAATGACAGCTGAAGTTTTTATTCTGTACTGTAAATGAGAATCAAGCACAGCAAGCAAGCACAAAGGGGGTGCTGTCTGAGTATTTTCATTCTTTTCCTACTTTAAAATTACTTGGGCTATGCTGGTATTTAAAGCAAAAAAGACTGGGAGCCTCATTGTGCTGTAGACTGTTAAAGTATGGATAAAAGACAAGTCCTGTCTCAGAGGATTTGTAATCTAAATACATTTTAATGAGAACATTGTGAATTGTGATAGATGCTTAGGAAAAACAGTTGTGTAGGTAATACCGTATATAAAACTTGTGCTGACATTTTTGCATCCTTGTGCAAGCTTGTAGCATAGTCTCTTTAAACACATAGCAGATATTAATCAGTAGTGTGGTGATTTTAAGTGATGAAGAGTGGCGCTTTTAAAAATCTTTGTTAATTTAGGTATTGTGCATTTTGGGTATATCCAGATACTTCTGTTTGTCTATGCATCAAAGATCAGCCTTGGCAAAGAGAAGTCTCGTTGCCTTTGGTAGCATGTGTACTTTTTTGTTGTCACCAGATTTCACATTACTAACATCAAAATTGTAATAACCTAACTTTCTTCAAGTTATCTAAAGAAGTACCACTAAAAAAACAATTAGGCTGTATTTATGGTATTCTGAGATCTTATGTGAAGATAGGAGTACCTCCAAAAGTAAACTCCAAAAGTTTATTTTATACCTTTGACAGCTATCTTTTGTGCACTGTCTGCTTTGTCAGTCAATGGTTTGTTTTTAATGTAGCCACATGGAAAAGCTTGTATTTTTTTAAACTGGAAGAGGTGGTTATAGAATCAGAAACTTAAGTGGGAGATTCAGAAGCAATTTTCAGAAGTAATTTTATCTGAAACAGCCTTCCTTGCTGTTTAGATCAGGGATCCTCACTTTGATCGTTACATGCATATTTATTATGTAGGACAGTGCTGCAGTGACCCCACTGTGATATGAAAGTGCTTCTGGACTGCTAAGAATAGTTTGGGCTTTGGGGGAGGAGCATGGCTACAGTGTGTTCACTGCATTCTTTAAAGATTTTATTTTGCTTTGAACAAAAATACAATCAAGTTTTTAACCCAACATTGGGATTTTTTCCTCTTTTTTCTTCAAGAGTTAATTTAAAAGACCTCATATATCTTCCTAGGAAGGTTGTGTCCCATAATGAAACAAGCAATAAGACAGTCATTGTAAGTTTTCCAAGAAAAACTGAGTTTGAGACTTACTTTGAATTAACTGTTCTTTAGCAGATTTCTGTGTATTGGTATATTTCATAAGCATTTTATAGTGGAACTCCAACCCTCAGTATGCAGCTGTGAAACTGGGCTGATAGTGGGAATACTGAGTAGTTTTCAGGAGAATGAAGTATTTGGTGGCTTCTATTACAGTCTCATGACAGCTGTGGCCTATCTATTGGTGATCTATAGCCGAGTATCTGCAGTAATGGTGTCACCAAGGACAGCCAGCTGTGCTGTCTGAAACTGAGTGGTAGGGTCTGTTAAAGCACTGCTGAGCTGCACCTCGTAGTACTTTGTGAAAAACTTGTGCTCTGTGGAAATTTTCTTCCAATTGAAAAGGATGGGAAAAAAGGCACAATAACACCCAAAGGTTTGCTTCTAGCCCCCAAATCAGAGAACCTTAGTGTAAAGAGGTTAGATTTTTTTAAAAATATACAACGTTGTATGACTTGTGCTGAAGTTTCCTGAAATATGTTATTTAAATATCCGGAAGTTTGTTGAAGAATAAATCTGTGATGAATGTAACTGTGGCATGCTCAGATTCTTGGATACCTTCACCAAACTTTACTCCCTACTAGTATTTTCCAGTGTGAAAGTGAGGAAGAATTCCTTCAGTAGTCTGCTTCTTGTTAGGCAGAAATAACTGATAAGGCACTTTCTGTGGTCTTAGAAATCAGGATCAGGTCACCATAATGACTCTAAAGACAAACAGTAGAAAAAGGTTATATTTAATTAAAGATAAAGATCTTTATACTGACTATGTTCTTGCATCTGCATTCTGCTGTAGAAAAATAAGCAACTGTTGTGTAGGTAAAATAACATGGTTCTAGCTAAACCAGCGACTGTAACGGTTGTCCTTAAGTGCTGCTTTTAGCCTGGTAACCAGGCTTCATATCCTGCCAGAAGATAGAGGAGTTTTGATGTGTAAATGAAGGTACTCTTTTAAATGATGGGAAGTCCTGGAGTGCCAGGCAAAGGATTCCCTCAACAGCTGGAGGAATAGGAACTCGGAGACTCTTAAAAACCTTTGAATTTAGAGCTAGGTACTATCCAGTGGAGGGGGGGAGGGAAGGGAGTTTTTGTGTTTTCTTTGGTTGTTTTGGTTTTGGGTTTTGTGGGGTTTTTTGTTTGTTTTATTTTTGTTTTAGTTTGCTTATTTTGATTACATTCTCTGTTGATTAAGAATGCTCATGAGTAACGCCTTTGTACTCTTCTGAAATTTGGGAGTGGAAAGAAACTTGGTCCTTTTTTATTTAGTGGGGATGATGCATGCAATCTGAATGCGCTGATTCAGTGTGAAGATTAGATAGGCTTGTTGCATTTGAAGAACTTCTTTCAGTCTTAAGATGATTTCCCTTTTCTCACGGTAAGGGAATGCAGTCAAAGTAGCTGGTAGCCTGCCAAGGCCTGAATATGAAAGCATTGAATGCAGTGAACTAGCAAACAAAGACTAATTGGTTATTTGTTTGACACGTTAGGAAATGCAGCCAGTTCTCAGAGTGGGTAGGTGACTGGCATCAGCTGGTATCTGACTGGTGTTTGCTGGGTTAAATGAAGTAAATGTGGCATCTAGTGAGAAATGATCCATGTCCTCATCTAAAACCACCATTAACTAGCACTTTCACAGACTGCCTTGGTGGAGAGATTTCATAGACTGAGTGAACATGTGAAGTGAGCTTGCTTCTGCTTTATGCTTTCAAATAGGGTTTAAGGTACATGGGACAAATTGATTGGGAAATACAGGCTTGCCCAGTTCGCTTCATCAAGAGAAGGAGGACTTAATGCCCTAGTGCCTACTCACTTTTGATTGTGGGCTGCGTGGGACAGGAGCTTCCTCTCCAGGTAACGTCTAATGTAATTAAATACTTATCTTGATAGTGATGCTTTTAGAAAGCAATGCAGAGTGTTCCAAATGTTATATTATGAAATGGAAAACTTGGTACTGGAAGAAAAACAGGTCACAGTGGACTTCCCTTCCCTAGAAGGACATTTGTTCTTGGGGCTGTATGCAGGTTTGTTTAAACGGTTTAGCAAAGCACTTCAGTCTGAAATAGTGTTTTTCTGTTAGTTTCACTGGGTATATAAAGCATACTGCATGAACAGCATTTGGCAGGAGAGAAACTTAATGTATCTGAAACCTTTAATTTTATGCTGCAGGCAGCCTTGTCTAGGTCAGAAGACACCATATTATCAAGTAACATAGGCATTCAGAACTTGCACAGTAGCTTGATTATTCATTGAGTAATTGGTCTTTGTTAAGCAGATAATGGCTATTTGCATTTGGAGCCTAAGTTTGAAGAATATGACATAGAATATTTGTATTTTAAATCAACTCTTCTCTACCTGATGTAAGATCTAAATAGAACAGAGCTCAGTGAAAGCTTTTACAACAGCAAAGACTGCCTATTCTACCATGCATGTCACACTTCTGCTTACTGTATGCTACCAGCAGTTCTGAAAGTGTCTTAAGAGATTTTTTTGATTTATTGAATTTAATCTTGTATGGGTGTTTGTCTGCAGGAACTTAGGACCATGCAGAATGTTAAACTGTATTAAAACCAAACAAGCAAAGCAAAACCCAAACCCAAAAAGTGTCCTGAAGAATAGAACTGTTTAGAAACTTCCTGAACTGGTTGAGGGAAGAAAGAGAAGAAAACAAACAGTGAAAGAGAAAAAGCATACAGTTCAGACACAAGTAGGAGTTACAGGAGAAATGGCTTGCCTTTCTGTCACACACTATGCCTTATTTTACTTACCTATAGAAGAGAATTTCTACCTTATGAATAATTACTTTGGCTTTAAAATGCTTTAAGATCCCAAGGTGGAATAGGAAATCATTGACTGCAGTGTCAGTAGCTGATAATTTTTGCAAGTATGTCAGAGTATAATCTACGGTAAGTTTGCAGGTTCCTCTGGGCAGCCACTTATGTAATCTCATGCTTGGAGGTAACTGTCAGCTTGGTAAAATTCCCAGTTGCTTCAGTACTCTGTTTTAGAAGAGCTGGGGAACAGGTGATGATAAATGGACCTTTTTCCTCAAGATTTCATCCTGCTTAAGACAAGCATCTTACTTTCTTTTTCCCAAGCTGGAGTTTAAAAGAAAAGCAGTGAAGTGATAAAATTATTGCCTTAAAGGACAATAAAAGTGATCAAACCTACTCAAAGTAATGGTTTTGTTGTGTCATGTGCAGCATACTCAGTTAATCAAAACACGTTTTTTGAATCTGTGACTGTTTAGCCTGCAGAGGATCAGTCTGCCTTGCAGTAGAGAAGTTGTATTTTCTGTATGAGCTATATACCCATTCGAGCTGTGATCAGCACTCTTTGCCTTCCCTAAGGAGATGGCAGTGATTGTAGCATTTATCATACATAAAGGAATCTGTCTTGCTGTATATAGCTGCCAGAAGAAGTGAAAAATAGGGACGAAGGCAGCAGTGCTCATGATCTTGGTAACCCTTCAGACAGCAAAACTGATGGTGAACTAAGGAAATCACTTCCCTGCTCCTCACCTGAACCGCATATTTAGCCACAGCAGTAGTTCTCATTTGGGCTGGATTTGGTAGCATGTCTGTAAAGGAGTCTGCTAACAGAATGCTGTCTGAAATGTTGGTGTAGTGATCTGTGCACAAAGCTGTTGACCCATGCTGCAAAAACAACGAACCTCTAGGTGAAAAAAAATTCTTGTTTGTCCCAGTGATTGAGTGCATATACAGAGTGCTGTGGCTTACATTAAAATCAATTACTTGAAAATGAAGTGAAACAATGGGCAGGCGTTGGAAATGTTGGTGTTCGAGGCAAATTCGAAATGCATATCAGTGATTAAAAGAGCAGGGAGTTTGGATTATTTAGGATGGAAAAAAGCCCAGAATGTAATGGAAGTTCTGCTACCATCGAGCAACCCTGCAACTGGAGCAGAGACATGGAACCAAGAGCAAAAGTTCCCCTATTTAAGGAATGAAAGATGGAGCAGACTGAAGTAGCAGAGCACTTTTCCAAGGAAAAACACCGAACATTTGAACTGTGCTTTATAACGTGTAGCAAAGATGATGGATCAGTGATTCTTCTGACTTGGCAAAATTAAGGCTGCTTTTTGGGAAATGCAGCAAAACAGCCTCAGAGGCTGCTCTGGGGACGCTCACAGATTTGTGCTCCTGTGAGAAGTATGTGCCTTTGAAGGGAAGGAGAAAGGACTTGCAAGCCAAGATCAAAATAAAAAATGATATATAAAGGTACATGACCTGTTTTTCAATTCTCTGCTACGGGCAATGAGGCTACATGGTACTTAATTTCTAATGACTTTCATCATATCAGACTAATCATTCTCTTCTTTTTACCCCAAAGGACTGTGAAATGTAAGGATTCTTGTGATTTGAGCACGGAGGAGAGGTATGTATCAACAACTAGTGAATCTACATGCTTCTCCCCTTTTCACCTGTCATGGCATTTGTTGTCAGTGGCATTCAAATGACTAATTAATTTAACATCTAAGCGAAAAGATATGGATATGTCAACAGCTAGAGTATGTGTACCCCCTATGCAAGGTATATGCCAAGTGTTGTATCCAAGCTTAAATTTTTGTCAGTTTTGCGTTTGTTTCACTGTGTGGATAAATGCATGTTTAAGCTAGTTCTCCTCTTTTCCCCAAGGTATAGTTTTGCATTTTTTGTAATAATTTATAACTGAAGTGTTGGAGGAAACCTTTCGGGCATATTTAATAAATTAAGATTTGGTGACACTGTTGCAATCCATTTGCCTAGAAAATTCTACCAGGGTTTTCCTTGAGTAAGCAACGAAGATCTTTTGCTATTCTGTGGTTTTACACACGTTTCCATAACATAGTCACTGAGAAAAAGCATGTACGTTGGGTTAGGAGAAGCATGTTTGGCTCGTGGAATTTGTCTTTAACTAAAGTGTATGTATGTACATGTGGATCCTGTAATTTTTGTGCATTGAGAGTTCTCATTAAGGTCATCCTCCTGCAGAGGTTCAAGTTTGATTCATACTTGGCATTAAGGTGTCTCTGGGTCAACCTCTTATCCCATTGATTTGCTGTGATATTTTTATGCTGTCTGTAGCAAAAGAAGATAATATTTAAGGAGAAATAGTTTTAAGAATTGTAGATGTACTTTTCATCTTTTGGACACGAACTGGTACAGCAAAGGCGAGAAAAGTCAGCATAATGTGTCTACCATCTCTGTAAGTTGTTGATGGAGCGCAGTTTGAGAACATCTGGACTGTGAAATGCACCTCTTGAACTTTCATTGATCGGTTCCTTGGGCTGTCAGCCATGAAGTATATTTTTAGATACTTACAGCAAATCTTACTGCATGTGAAAGAATACCAAATCCATAGTTTCTCAGCTGCTGTTTTTCAGTAAGTAGGGAAAGAGGATTTTGGTTTGAGTAGTTATTTGCTGCTGCATTGCAGACTGCGGTTGGTACAGCTGTACCTAAGTTAGCTTTAAACTAGGCAGCCTGGCAACTAGTATCAAAGTCCAGCTGGAGTAGTGCTAGCTCAGCATGAGCTGCTATAATCCTTCTCTGTAATCCGAAGAGAAAACTATTGGCCTGGACACAATAAAGCAATCTTTTCTTTCAGCAAGCCATCTCCTCTAAAAGTAGAGGGAGGGGAGGAAAGGTGTGTCTCTTTCATTTTTATGGCTCTTGGTTTACTTTTTTCCCCCCCTCTTTACAAGAGCAAAGAGAGGCACAATAATTTCATGAAAAATGAATGGGTTGTCTCCTTATGGGGGTGAAAGTTTGATGCATGCTACAGTTATGTATCACACTGTAGCTTGGGTGTTCCTTGGGACGTTTGAAATGCAGCATGCTCTTGTTTGAAGTAGAAATTAGTTCTGCCCTATGAATGTGTGCTCTGTCTGCCATCTGCAGTAGTACAGAAGTTAGTGGCAAGATGCTTTAAAAGAGTATAGCTGCCTGAACTGACCCACACTCACTGATTGCCTTAGTCCTAAAGGACTCAGAAGTGTTCTGCTCTTGGATGAGGGCACACTATGATTTGACCTGCCTGTACTTGGCAGATTATTTTTCTAGCCTTTGGATGCTGCCTAACACTTTTTCCCTTAGAGTGTTCTCTCAAGTTCATTATGCTTGGTTTGGACATTAGTTTGTTTTGTGCTCAGTAGAAGCGTGTTTCTGTATTATCAGTGTTCAAAGGTAGTGCGCAAGAAAAATAATTTTTTTAAAATCTTGTTCATCTTTGATTTAAGACAGTTCTCCCATCCTGAAACACTCCCTGTTTCTCATGCTTTCCATTCTTCCTAAAAGATCCAGTGTTTATTATCAGAATAAGTACAATAGGTCTGTTAAACCAACCTATTTTATAAGCTCTTTAGTATATACTTGTTCAAAATTGTGTGATCTTACTACTGCAAACATTGTCTCAAATTAGATTAACTACTTTGGAGTTATGTCACTTTACAAAAAAACCACCTTCTAAAGTACCTAATGTGTCTCCAAGTAGCATGTGAATAAAAAAAAGTGTGGGCCAGGTTTTTTTGTCCTGAAAGATTGTTCATTTCTAGGATCTTGACAATCAGAATTCTTTTTTTATTTTTTTTATCTTAGTATCTTTCCCATCTCAATCTTGCAGTGAGATTTGCAGCGGATGCCTTAGGCAACTCTCACTGAGAACAGGTGCTTGATACCATCTGAAGGCTTTATCCTGCTTTTTTCAAATGTTGTAAACACAATAGGTCATGAACTGTCAATTGGCAGTGTAATTTCTGAAATCAGTATACTGAGTGAGAAGAATAACACAGGAGAATAACAGTTTTATGAAGGACCAGTGTTTTGGAGCTATGAAGATTAGAAAATAACAATCACAAGATACTGCCTCTTGAAACCTCTTACTGGTCTTTGCAGCAAGCGGTTTGTCTCATTTCTGCTGCTTGTTTTTACAGTGTCAAGTGCAGTAAATCTCTGACCTGAGGCTGGTGTAATCTTAATTCCTTGCAGATATTCTTGTGCTATTGGATATTTTGTACTGGTTTTGCATTTTTATATTTGTGATTCAAACAAGACTTTAAAACAAAATTAGCTTTATTTTTAGAAGATTTTATATATGTATTTAAAAAAACCCTAACAACTGACACTTACAGTACTGAAGGATTTTCTTTCTACTGGAAAAATTGGCATTTTTCAGTGACTGAGTGCCAGGTCAAAAGTAGGAAACATCAGTTAATCCAGGCTCTGACACTTGTATGCTACGTGGTCTTGGACTTTGGGTTCAGCTAGGGCGTATGTATTCATTAGTTTACTTAAACCTTATTGAAAGTGCTAGTGAATCTTTGGCTGGAAATTGATAAATTATTTAGCAGGTAGTGATTGGGTTAGAGTGGTTAGCGCAATGTTGATGTAAAATAAATGTAAAAGTATTTCTGAAGAATTTCCAACAGTTTAACTAGCTCTTCGTGTTTTTAGTCCAGAAGCTAATACAAATACAGCTTCCTTGCTTTCATCTCTGTCTCTGGACATGTTTTTCTGAGGAGTTTCATACCTCCTAAAAATGTTTATGGTAAAGTTTTTCTAAATTTTAATAAAGGGGAACTGATAAATCTTTTAAATAAAAGTCTGTGTTTGCAGCTGTAACTGTTCAGTTTCAAGCACGTGTCTGGTATGTCTTACCAGTGTTAAGAGCAAGACTGTGTTTTATTTATAACTTAGAATTTTAGTGTGTTGGGACTTACACTAAAATAAGGCTTCGTTGTATAACCATTGGTTGAAAAGCATCCTTTTATCTGATCAGTGTATTAGACAGAACCTCCTTATTGGATATGGGTCATGGGGCTTCAAGTACTAAATAAGATACTGCTAGAATAGAGCAGCGGAGGGTGGCAGGATGACAGCTACGTTGGGTCACGCAGTACTGCCCAAAGCTTCTCTGTTTGTGTGGTGCCAAAGGAAGCAGAATGCCCCTAAGTTGCTCTGCTGGATGTTTAGTAGCAACAGCACAGAATGTTGAAGAATAAGAAAGATGTTTCTGTGGGCCAGTGTAGTCTAGTTGTCCTGTTTTAGCATGGTCAGCTATGATGGTGCTCAGTTTACCATGCGTCTTTAAGGCATTACGGAAGCCTTGTGAGGGAATACAGAAGTAAATCTATAATCTGAATCCCAGAGTACCATCCTCATTGATTTACAACATGGATTTCTTTGTAGGTTAGTAGTAGCACCAAATTAGTGTGCCATAGGGAAAACTGGTTCTGTGCTCACAGCGTTAAATCACATTAATTTCCTAGTGAAGAGTAAACTTTGTGAGCCTGTAGCAACTGTGAGGTTAATCAAATTTCTCTGTGATACTGGTGCTAGCAGTGGAAGAACACAAGCTGACAGTTCTCTGCTTTAAAGTTACACACACGTACCCCCAAAAGAAAAAAACAAAACAAAACAAGAACAAACCCAGCCTCTTCTTTTCTATGTAGAAAAACTAGAGCTTCAAAGTTCCAAAGCATATATATAGAATCACAGAATCATTATGATTGGAAAAGACCATTCAGCTGTTGGCCCAACTTCACCACGCCTCTAAACAGCGTTGCAAAGTGCTGTGTCTGCATGTTTTTTGAACACCTCCAGGATGGTGACTCCACCACTTCCCTGGGCAGTCTGTTCCAGGGCTTGACAACCCTCTGGGGAAGAAATTGATCCTGATATCCAAACTGAACCTTCCCTGGTGCAACTTAAGGTCTTTTCCTGTTGTCCTATTGCTAGTCATCTGTGAGAAGAGCCTGACCCTACCTCATTCCAACCTCTTTTCGGGAAGTTGTAGAGAGCAAGAAGGTTTCCCTTGAGCCTCCTCATCTGCAGACTAAAGCCCAGTTCCCTCAGCTGCTCCTTGCAAGACTTCTGTTCTAGGTCCTTCACCAGGTTTGTTGCCTTTCTTTGGACAAGCTCCAGCACCCCAGTGTCCTTCTTGGAGTGAGGGACCCAAAACTGAACCCAGGATTCAAGGTGTGGCCTCACCAGTGCCCAGTAGAGGGGGACAGTCCCTGCCCCTAGTCCAGCTGGCCACACACTATTCCTGATCCAAGCTGGGATGCTGTTGGCCACCTGGGCACGCTGCTGGCTTATGTTCAATTGCTATTGACCAACAGCCCCAGGTCCTTTTTTTTAATACTTTTTTTTTGGTACTCTTTCATATTTTTATGTACGCTTTTGTATTTTTATAAACGATACTGACAGCGGGATTCAGTGCACCATCAGCAAGTTTGCTGATGACACTAAGCTGTGTGGTGCTGTTGATAAGTTGGAGGAGTGGGATGTCATCCAGAAGGACCTGGACAGGCTGAAGAGGTGGGCCCAGGTGAACCTCATGAGGTTCAACAAGACCAGGTTGCAGGGTCCTGCACCTGGGTTGGAACAATCCCCACTATCAATATAGTCTGGGGGATGAGGAGATAGAGAGCAGCCCTGCAGAAAAGGGCTTGGGGGTGTTGGTGGACGAGAAGCTGGACATGAGCAAACAACGTGTGCTGGCAACTCAGAAGGCAAATCACATCCTGGGCTGAATCAAAAGAAGCGTGACCAGCAGATTGAGAGAGGTGATTCTGCCACTGTACTCTGCTCTGGTGAGGCCTCATCTGGAATACTGTGTTCAGCTCTGGAGCCCTCAACACAGAAAGGACATGGACCTGATAGAGCAGGTCTGGAGGAGGGCCACGAAAATGATCAGGGGGCTGGAAGACCTCCCCTACGAAGACGGGCTGAGGGAGCTGGGATTGTTCAGCCTGGAAGAGAAGGCTTCAAGGGGACCTAATAGTGACCTTCCAGTACCTGAAGGGAACTTGAAAAGAGGCTGGAGAGGGCCTGTTTACAAAGGCCTGTAGTGAAAGGACAAGGGGTAATAGTTTTAAATTAGAGAAAAGTAGATTTAGATTAGATGTTAGGAAAAAGTTCCTTACCACGAGGGCAGTGGAACACTGGAATAGGTTGCCCAGGGAAGTGGTTGAGGCCCCATCCCTGGAGGTATTCAAGGTGAGGCTAGACAAGGTTCTAAGCAACCTGATTTAGTTGGGGATGTCCCTGCTCCCTATAGGGGGGTTGGACTAGATGACCTCTGGAGCTCCCTTCCAATCCAAATGATTCTGATTCTTTTCTGCTGGGCAGCTTTCCAGCCATGCTGCTCAAGCCTGGAACATTGCATGGGGTTGTTGTGACCCAAGTGCAGGATCTGATACTTGGCCTTGTTTGCAAAAGCTAAGCTACAAAGCATAGCACTGTTTAGAAGAGCAGCGTATTTCACATCAATGGGCTAATTATTATATACTTGGTTTGAAGATACACAGTAAAGCCATAAATCCATAGAAACTTATTGCATTTTGTCAGAAGGTTGCCCTTATCAGGAATGACAGAACACAGATATTTCTAAAGAATGAAATCTTTACTTCCAGATGCTGTTTTGACTTCTGTAATAGCTTGGCTGGATTTAGTACCAGGCTATGTAGGCTTGTTTTGATTCCGTACTGCTGATTGATTGAGAGACAGAACTGTCCTAAAGAACTTTATTCTTAGTCTCCTTCCTATATAGAAATACAGTACTGAGGGCCCTTCCAGACCCATAATTGGTAAGAAGCATTGAAATCCTCAGCTCCAAGAGATTCTCATTAGATTTTTCTCTGTATTTTCTCCTATTCTCATTGTAGTGTTGTGAATCTTTTGCATTTTGATTGATATTAGCTCCTCTAGAAAATTAGAGAATGCATTTCAATCCAGAATCTATTAGGCCTAGGATTCTAAAGAAAATAAAAATTAATAGCTCCAGAAAGAGTCTTAAGGCTGAAGTCTAATGGCTAAAAGACAATCTTCAAGTTACATTAAAGTACGGACAGATACTCGAGCTTGTATTTGTTGGAATGTTAACCTCCAAGTAAAATGAGCAGCAGATATTGTGAGTGGAAATTAAAACGTAGTGAGTTTTTACCATTTTCATGGCAGATGGGTGGGGTGACATGATGGATGGGTGGACATGACTAAGTGATCCCTAAGACAGACTGACAGTGTCACCCCCCTGAACTGAGACATCCATTGTGCTGAGGAACGTCTCAGAGCAGCTTAATGCAAGTATTTGTGCTACTCTGTCACTAGTGTTAAAAGCCTGAGTGACATTTCTGCTCTGTCTAAATAAAATTTGCTGTTGAATTCAAAGGAACTTGTATTTTTACCTCAAAAAACATAAGCAGACTTCAAAAATTAGTGCCTGTGTGTTTTAAGTTTAATCCCAGAAGAACCTGCTAGGTATCTAGATAGATCTAAAAGCATTCATTCTAACATGATGAAAAGTTTGTGTATTTTTCCTTTACTACTCTAAAAAGTGGCTGGATCTATCTTACTTGGCTTGAAAATAAAAGGCATGCTTGCAGGTCTTTGGTCAGTGGCTTTTTAGTGCAGTTCCACTAAGAAAAAGAGAATTAAAGTAAAATCCAAGAGTTGACTCTTGACAGATATAAGCAAACTGAACTTCAGTGAAACTAAATTGATACTTCCAATAGTGATAATTTGGCTTAATATGACTCATCTAGGTTAGTGTCATCCCCAAACGTCTAAAATTCAGAAATGGAATTGTTGGTAGTGAAGCAAATATAAACCCAACTTTAGGATTCAAATTTAATGTTTAATCTAAGGGAGATTAAAGTGTTTTGGTTTTTTTCTTTTGAGAACCAGAATTTGTGTACAAAAAAATCTTGGTTGGGGTCGGTGGCAGTGCCTGTTGTTGTGAAATTGTTTAAATGATCTTCTAACCATGAGCAAGCTGAGCACAAAGTCATTTGATTTCCTAGACTGGAAAAAAACAGATGTTTTCAGTCCAGTGGAGCTGTTGATGTCAGGCTCATTCCTATCAACATGTGCAGTGGCACATCACAAAAGCTAACTAACACTGAGCTTTCCAACTGTGAGCCCAGAAGCAGTTATCAGCACAGCATTCAGCCAGAACTATTATCAAAGCCATGATCCCTGTTAGTATCCTTGTGCTGGGCTGTAAAGAGAGATCATTTTGTATGAGCCACATCTGGTCTAAGCAGTGCTGCATTGTATGTGTAGATATGACCTCACTTTTTCTCAGATGAAAGTACCATCTCCAGCAGTTGGAGCCGTGAGCAGAGCAGATGGTGAGATACCCAGTAATGCAGTGTAAGCTGACAACCTTGTTCCTAATGCTCATGTGAAACACCAAGCACAGTCTTGTGGTTTCTCTTTCTGTTGAACAGGCCCAAACTTCAAAGACTAGACAGGTTTGTAAAGGGACCTTTTCAAGATGTGATTGCTCTTTTGTTTGTTCTCTGGGCTTAAGAGCCCTGGAGCGTGTGACATTTTTCTTCTGCTTTCACCACAGGGGGAACCTATAGAGAACAACTGTTGGATCACCAGTTTATTCCAGCTAAATGGGAGTGACTTGTAAAATAATAATGTAAATGGGGAGCTGGGAGTTGCTGCAGAGAAAGAGATCAAATGAGTAATCTTCTACTGAACAAATGCATATTCTTTACGAAGGATCCAAGAACAAATTTTCTGTTTGCAGAGCCTTGGTAGTTACTCAGTTTTTCCAGGTTTTTGAGATGCTGTATTACTCCCGTTATTTACCATATAGTGTTAAGATTTGGTAAGCAGAAGGCCTTCAGTCTGGTGAGGTATCTTTCCTTTGCCCTATGACATCTTCACAATTAGCTGCATTGTGGATTGCTGCAGTACCTGTGTCTGGTCTGTGTCTGGTCCTCCTCTAAAGGCTTTCTTCTAGCCAGTGGCATTCATTCTGTAGCCCAAACCTGCAGTACTGTTCAGGATTTGACCAATGATTGCGATGCATTTGCAGAGAGATTAAGATGATTGTGCACAAGATCTTTCTTTTTCTTTTTTAGCCTGTCTGAACTTCTGTCTAGAAAGTATGAGCTAAATTTAGGAATAATGAGACCGTCTTTAGTTACATGATTACATGCTCCTTTTTTCCCCTAAAGAGCATTCTGTTTGATTTCAGTATACAGGATAATGCCACAAAGGGACAGAGTTACAGCTGCATGAGCAAGTTCAAATCTGCAGTAGTGTAATTTCTGAATGACTGATTTTTTTTTTTTTTCCCCCCCCCAATCTAAATACCTTTCCTGTTACGGAGTGTTGGGTTTTGGTTTTTGAGTTTTGATGTGTTTTGGGGGTTTTTTTATGTGATGTATCCAAAATCTTTACTGTAGATCCCTCCATAAAAAAGATGCAAAATTGTGTCACTTCTTCCTTGGAATAAAAAGCTCTATCTCTTGTACCTCTTTACTTTTCTGTATACTACATAGGTATCTTAGATACGAATGGAATTTGGAATTTGCTGTGTTAAAATGTTATATATCAAATATATTTGATGTGTTAATTTGCTGTTTGTTTTCTGTTTTTGTAGTGTTTTGACAGAGCCATATAAACAAATACTTTATCAAAACTCTAGTATTGAATAAAAGTGGGCTCGGGAGAGGTCAGTTTAGTCAGAAGACATTTTAAATTTTTTTATCACAATGAATCTGTTTACTTGTTAGGTGAAAAAGAAAAATTTTTGCAACCTGAAGTGAAGCAAGGGAGTGCTGAGACTTCTCCTGCAGGTTGTTGAGGTTTCGCTTTCAGAAGTGCAGGTTACTGGATTTCTGAAAGTTGCAGTTTTGGCATATGTGACCAATAAAACTTTCGAAATGCAGATGTGGAGATCACAGAATCATTAGGGTTGGAAAGGAGCCTCAAGATCATCTAGTCCAACCGATAGTCCTACACTACTCTTACCCCTAAATCATCCCCTGAAGAAACACATCTATCCTCTTCTTAAAAACCTCCAGGGATGGTGACTCCACCACCTCCCTGGGCAGCCTATTCCAATATCTCACCACTCTTTCAGTAAAGAAATTCTTCCTAATATCTAATCTAAACCTACCCTGGCTCAGCTTAAGCCCATTCCCTCTAGTCCTGTCACTAGTCACAAGGGAGAAGAGGCCAACACCTGCCTCCCTAGAACGGCCTTTCAAGTGGTTTAAAATGTCACAAAAACAGTTGTCAGAATTGTCAGGTTGAGATCCCAGGGAACCTAGTTTCAGTTCTTGTAGAAATGCAACTTGCGCTAGTAGAGGTGAGTGATCGCATTATGTTCATGCTGATCATCAGGGTGATATTAGTGGTGTTAGTCACAAAATACATTTGGCCTTTCTAATTCACAAGAGCTGAATGTAGCTGCCCCTAAATCTTACTTCCCTTTTTCTTTTTGAAAGCTTCTGGGGTAATGACTGTTTAGGTGTTTCCCCTACTCCTATTTTAAATTATTCTCTCTCTCTTTCAATTTTTTTCTGGATAGCTCCATGACCTCCTTAGGGTTACCTAGTAGGAGCCTTAGTAGCCATCATTTGCATTTGAGCTTTAGACTTAATAAGAATTTTAATTTATAGACTGAAATAAGAACATAACTTTTCTTGCACAAAGGAAGCAAAATTCCAATTCCTGATGTGTGCCAGATTCTGACTAAAATGCTCTGGCATGACACAGGAGAAAAATCCCATACAGAAGCCTTTTAATTTCTGCCACTTCCCCAGTCTGTTAAACCTTTTCAGATTGGGTGCTTACTCCAGTTGAATGTTATCAGTGGCCAGAGCTCAATGTATCTTGTGAGTTGAGTATTTCTGATCTCAACTATTTTTCCACTGTGTTCTTGGTTTCTGTGCCTGTGCCCACAGTGTACTGCCCTACCCTCTCAGTTTTGCTGACTTAACTATTTTTGGAGCTGTACTGTGACCTGTATCAGCTAACAGCAGTATTCCCTCAAGAGAGGCTTCTTGTATTTACTTTGAATGCAAACTGTGGGTTTGTCCATGTGTCTGAGCTGCTGTTGGGGAGCTGTATGGAAGAATCTTTAGTTAGAGGAACATGTCAAGAGTTTGATTTTTGTAGCTTCTTTTAAGTACCTGGTTTACTTAGTGTCTGTATTTTGTACAGGAGGTAACAGCTTCACGATAAAGCTCCTCAGGAT
Source organism: Galbula dea (assembly GCA_013399015.1). Taxonomy (NCBI): domain Eukaryota; kingdom Metazoa; phylum Chordata; class Aves; order Piciformes; family Galbulidae; genus Galbula; species Galbula dea. Next base: position 101,640 of record VWZX01003969.1, read on the forward strand.
GTGAGCAAATGCAAACAACTCCAAACTACGTGGTCTTGACTTCAACTCTGCTAAATAGGGTTCAAGTTAGCAGAGACTTTCGTGCAAAAGTCTTAAATGAAGCCATCTTCCTGCTCCCAGTTGGGCACACTACATTGTGGCATGTATTCTGTAAGGCTGTGCTTCAACCAATGCTAAAGTCATGGTTTGCATGCACAAGTGGACTACAGACTTTTTTTTTAAGGTTGCTCTTGGAGTTTTGCTTTGGTTTTGCTTTTAGCTTGGAGTATGTGTACACACATGTGCTACTCTTTTCCAGACTCTGTTTTATGGTTTTGTGTTGTTGAAGCTGGACTTTATTTCCTTATTAGCAAGCTGCAACAAAGGTGTGGTGAGTGACAATAGAGGGTTGATCTAAACATTAACAAATTAACTCAGGCAGGATGTGTGCTAAGCAAGGGTGGCAGGATGAACCTTTGCTCAACTATAGTGCATGACTGCCCTTCTCAATCTGCATGGTTCTGAGCATAACCTGTGAACTGTGAAGCAGTTGCTTGCCAGTGCCCGTAGAGAGGAGAGGGTGAAGGAAATCATGATGGACCAAAGGGTACCTTGGCAAAAGCTCTGAGGGACACTGGCATGTGTAATACCTGTGCGAAAAAGAGAGGAAAACTGAAGAGTTTGGAAGACAAGTACGGCACTTTTTAAGCACTTTTGGAGGTCTTGCTTCAGAAAAGGCTCAGTGAGCTGGGTGCAGCTTCCTTCACCTACTGCAGAGGAGTGAAGAGCTGAGATTTGAACTGTGGTCCCACACATGTTAACCTGGGTTACTAGTCTACAAACTTGGTTTTATACAGAAAACCAGATGCAGACATGTTTCCCATCAAATTGCACTGTCCTTTGGTACATACAAGACAGTATTTCAGTCATTTAGTCCAGTGGATGTTTCTGGGGTTTGTACTACATCAGAGCTTGCACTAACAACTTTTTAGAACAGTTCTTTGCTTTCTGTCACATGTCCTTTTTAAACTAATTCTGTTTAATTTGGGAAGCTCTGCTCCTTCTACAGCCATCTCACCTTGAAAACCCTTAAATCGCAGAACAAAGAGAGTTGGTGAAGTCTCACAAAATGGCCATTGCTTGTGCTCACATGGGATCTCAGGAGGCATCATGTGCTGTCTGGTCTCAGTTCCAAGAAGTGTGTGTGTGGGGAAACAAGCAAAAAACCAAAACAAACAAAGCCTGTAACTTTTAGCTAATTCCCTTGGATGAGGCCATGAGATACGAGGCTTTTTTGGTCTACTGAACATCGAGTGAGATATGTATGGAAAGGGCTGTATGGAAGTTTCCACTCAGATGGTGGATGTAATACCAAAAGCTTGCCTTCTTTCCATCTGTGTTGGGAAGGAGGAGAAACACATCACTGCTCTTTGCTTATACTATATCCTGTAGGAATGCAAGCTTGAGATAAGTGCAGAACGGTAAAATCTCCTTGCTATTCCTTGTTCCTTGAGCAACACTGCTCAGTTGCACAGATGTTTCCTGTGGAAGTTGGAAGTGTTTTATGTAGCCATAGAATATTTTTTTTTAAATAAGGGAAGCTTTGAACTTAGCAGGTAGATGAGGTGGAGTGGATGGCAAGAATTAAGTTTCTGCGAAAATATATGCTAAGATACTTCTGTTGCTTGTATAATGCCTAGAAAGAAACATGAATCATAGTAATCACATTAGGATATAGATATACACAACCTATTATTTGTCCATTTTGAAGGTTTCAGTTATGCTGCCACCATATATATTAACTATTTGTCTTTTAAATTTGTTAAATCCACTAGTACATTAGTTGTCTACACCAAAAATTACTCACTTTTTGCAAGTTTTCTCTCAGGAAGGCTCCACTGAATCCTTTGGAGACTTGCTTCCCTCTATTTCCTTTCAGGTCTCTTCCCAAGTTACTCGACTCACTTTTGTGAACACCTTATGTCATGGTAACGAGATCCCTTCAGCTAAGAGTTGGACTCTGCTCCCTGGGGAGCCATCAGAGCTATCGGAAGAGCTTGATGCCTTGCTGTGACTTGCTCCTTCAGTCCTGGTGGTGAGCAAACTTTACCTGTAGAGCTGCCAACTCCAGTAGGAGGGAACAGGTCTGGCTTATTGGTGTTGACACTGGTCAGGTCTGGTTGAGTTGTAAACTAAAATTCTGTATGAATGTGGACATATTTTCCAGCTTTAGAAAAAAGTGGCAATGTGTTTTGGAGGAGCAAATATTTCATGTTTCTGTCCTGTGTGAAAGAATTGCAGGGTTGCTGGCCATACTGTTAAGTTCCCTCAAAATCTTGATATTAACATAAAAAAATATTTGTTTTTTTAATCTAGGTGTACATTTTTTGTCATTGTTTTGTTTTCTAAACCTTCTTTGGGAGGGAGACTGTATTAGCACTGTGCACTGTCCCAAATAAATGATTTTTAAAATTATGTTAAGAACTTCTCATATCTGCATCTGTCTGCCTGACCTCTGAGGCTAGTTTCCACCAGTTCTGTTCCCATTTCTTGAATTAGCTGTATCCCCTTTTACCTTTTATCCTCCAGGCCTGCAAATACATTTATAGCAGGATTCTCTGTTTCCTCAGTCTCACAAGACAGGTGCACAGTACCTCATGCCTTTACCATTTGCTCAGATGGGGTGCTGAGAACAATTGGTTTGAGTAAAATTTGTTGTTAAAAACCATTTTTTTGAAAAGTGTTATGTCAACCCCAAACAGAGTGTTAGGGAGCTAACATCACAAAACGAGGCTGATACTAGTATTTTAGTTTTGTTGTGTTGATAGGCATAACAATTGCTATCACTAAGCTGTCATAGGTACAAATTCACCAAATCCCTTCAGCATGTGATTTCAACATGCATAATTTTAGGGAAATGTTGTAACATTTTGCTGCATTAGAGATATGATAAAATAATTCAAGGACTACAAAGGCCACAGAGGAGGCTCCAACTGATACCAAATCAATGTTGAATCAAGTCTCTGCTGTATCAGTTTGGTTCTTACTCTGCCTTTTGAAGTATTAGAAGGTTAGACATAAATTATGTGTGTTTTTCTAAAATAGGTGTATTTTTGTTTTTAAAGTTGGTTATGTTTCTTTTCTTCCTGCAAGTAATTAAATTGCTTTTGACTGATTTATCTGCCTGAGGAGAGTGATCACTGTAGACCCTTTCTTTCTGCATACCTAGGCACATTACCTGGAAAATCTAAGAATGCATTCACTGCGTTTTACGTTATTATAAAATTTCAAGACATGAAATAAAGCCTTGGAAATGACTCTACAGAACATGTAAGTTTGATTTTATTCTTTGATATTAAGTGATGGTTAAGGGTCATACTGTTGCCACACACTGTAAACACTTGACTGGTACTGACAATTCAGCCTGTAAGTGACTCATGTAAAGTTTAGTAGAAAAGCATTTTTCATTATGAAATTTTTTTCGTGTTACTGTCAGTAATAGTCTAATTTGCCAATGAGTATTTCTGTTTAATTAGAAGTATGGGTTTGTTACTTTAAAAACATATTTAGCATAAAAATATTTGATAGTAGCTTTATAAAGTTCCACGTGATATATCTTTCTAAGAATTTTTGTTTCTTATGGTATGACCTAGTTTATATTTTTTCCAGGCACCAAAACCTGTGTATCAGTAGGTTTCAATCTTACAAGCTTGTCCTCTTCTATTCTTATTGTCCTGTTACAACACAAATGGAACTTGGAAATATGGTGCCTTTTCCAAATGTTTTGGTGGATTTTGTTGATCAAAATATCATCTTGATAACAGCCCATCTAGAATGTCTTGACAACATGGATTAATTCTTGGAAGAGACTTTGTAAAGTAGCAAAGGGAGTCAGGAAACACAGTTCAAATTAGAAAAGGGAGGATAAAATACTAAACTTCATTGGCAAAGCCAATGCTCATCTTGATAAAGCATCTTAAATTGTAAAATAAATCAGAATAATCAGTTTGCTTCAATAGCATTTACATTTCTCAAGCCATGAGCTTTCTTCTGATCTTGTGTATCTTTCTCCACAATCTAGCAATTTAAAGCAAGACCTGTGTTCTTATGGAAGTATACATGTGAGCAGGTGTTCGTGTGTATAAGTAAATGCACTGTAACTTTACAGATTTCTTAATTCAGGGCAATTCACCTGTAATAAAAGCACTTTGAAAAGGAGTCATGGGGAGATAACATTACTAGACAAACTCGCAACATGACAACAAATGTCAGTGCAACCCTTTGGAGTTCTTTCAACTGTTTTAGATAATTTTGTTTTCCTTCTCATAGAGACCTAATCTTGGAAGGCTAAAACTTCTGTGCAAAGCAGCTGGAGTTGGTTAAATACTAGAACTGCTGCTGATTCGGTTGCATCCTCCAACATGACCAATCCTCAGTAAGTACCATGTGAGGATAGTTATAGCTTACTTTAAATAGAAGGGTGGTGTCCCTGCTCATGGCAGGGGGTTTGGAGCCTAGATGATCTTTAAGGTCCCTTCCAAACTGGGCCATTTTATGAAATCTATGTTGCGACACCAAGAGGGTTTCAGTATTAGTGGAAGAAATTGGTGTTTTGAGAATCACAGAAGGAGTAGTAGGTCTTGGTCAGCTGTCTAAAGAGTGAATTAGCAGAAAAACCGTGAATGCTGTAAGCATGTCTCGTGTTACTAACAGTAAGTGTCTGAAAACCAGTATGTCATACTGTTTTCAGATCTTTGCCATTTTTCTTTCCTGCCACCAAGCCTACTCCAAAGCTGTTTGCCAACACTGGTCTGTTGGTTGGCTTGTTTTTCTTTTCAGTTAAATCAGGCAATGTCTGTCTAAGAATACAGAAGATAAATACTGTTGGGAGAGAGAAGGCTGCACCAACCCATTTCCTTTTTCCTTTATCATAGCAGAAATTGTATCACTCTATGCTCTTTTGTGCAAAACTGAACCACCTTAGGCTTGTAAATGCCCACAGGATGGCACCAACAGTGAAAATTAAAAAAAAAAGTTGCTAAAATCAGCTCCTCCCTCTGGGCTTTTCATTTCAGATTGTTTACAGAGGAATACAGTTCTGTTGGAAATGAAAGAATCTCATTACTTTCCATTATTAGTTGGACGAAGAATAAAATCAAATAAGCCTTCAGGTTGTTCAAATAGTACTTCCTTTTACCTCTGCCATATTATTATATTATTATACTTTCTGCCATAGTATGATACAACTGCAGCCTTTCTCTGCCAAACGCTTCAGCTACAACAGCATTTTCTGATTTTTAAAATTACTTTCTTGTATAATGCTGGCAGCAGTTAGCTCATTTTAATTTAGGAACAATGTTTTCCATCTGCAAGGGTTAGGCTAACGGTGAGACTCTGACCAGTAGAATCTTTTTCTCTCTTTCACATGGAATTTTAGCTCCTTCTCACACATCCTTGGACTTAAAAGATATATGAGTTAAGAACTCTTTCGAAGTTAGTCATTTTTTCTGGACGAAAACAAAAACCATCAAGAAAACCCCAAACTCCCTGTTACTCAGGTTGCTTGAATAGCTGGTAGACTTTAATAAGCTTCTTTAAAACAAAATTGCCAATGCAACTTTTGCAGTCAAAAAGGGAGGTTGGGTGCTAAGCATTTCTTAATCTATCCCTAAGGAAAAAGAGTGTCTTCATACCTGCTCTTGAAAACCTGTGACAAGTAACCTGAAGTTTCTTCAGAAGTTAACAGGCTCCCCTGGTTGAAAGCTTAGAGTTTGTGCATACTCTGAATCAGCAAGCAGTTTTCACTGGGTGCTGCAAAGGATCAGCCCCTGCTGGAGCTTGATAAACAAGCTCTCTCCTCCAGTGAAGTCTTCGTTCGCATGCACTAGATAATAGCTGACTGATCTTGTTATGAATGAGGAAGTTATACATAGTCAGAGTCTGGTTTTACCTGCATGGAGTTCCCAAGAATGTTAGTGGCGTGGTAGAATGTTCAGTTTTGGAAGCTGTGCATAAGGATAGTTAAGATAATCTTTATAGAGAAGTCCATAATTCTTCTGAATTGTTGTTCTCCTTTCAGAATTAGTTTGAAATAACTTGTAACAGAATGATCCTTTCTAGTTGAATGAACGAAAGTCACCAGTCATCACAACCACTTGAATATTGATGCACAGTGGAAGAGGGGTCAAACTGCATCCGTTAATAAACACTTGATTTATATTTAATGATTAATAAGCTTAGCTATTCATTGCTCACTGATCTAACTTGTGGTTTTAGTGTTAGTTGGCATCGTTAGATGGCCTCTTTCTGTTTTGCACAAATATTTTCATTTTGGGTTCATGCATTGTTTCCGAATTTGATTGTAACATGTCCATTTATATTTAGTGGTTTTGAAGCAGATTCAGCAGAGTGAAATCCTGTTCTCCTTTATCTGTTAGGTTCTGTAGATTGCAGTGGGATCTTCAAAAGACAAACTGGAGAGATTTGCTGTGTCCCCCTCAATGGGGGCACCTTCCTCAGTCACCTTGCAAAGGCCTTTTAAGTTGCTGGCCTTGTAGGATTCTGTAAAGTTCTTGTCTCTAACTTATTTTTGCTTGCTTATTTATATTTGGTTATATGTATATGTGTGTGTAGAAAGGGAGGCTTTTATTTTGCTTTTTTTCATTTTCAGGCCTACAATAGAAGGTGGTGTTTCAGAAGTTGAGATAATTTCACAACAAGTGGAAGAAGAGACCAAAAGCATTGCTCCTGTACAACTTGTTAATTTTGCTTATCGAGATCTGCCTTTGGCTGCACTTGATCTGTCTGTGGCTGGATCCCAGCTTTTGTCAAATTTGGATGAGGAGTACCAAAGAGAAGGGTAGGTACAAAAGACAGAATTTTGTTTTACAGTTTTAGGTTATAGGAATTTCATGGCCTGTAAAAACAAAAGTCTTGAGCTGGAGAAGTGCAGACAGATGTCCACAAACTCTTTTTAAAACCATTGCCACACAGGATGGAAGTCACCTTTTTTACTATAACTAATCTGTGCTGGTCTGGGTTTTTTTAAGTGATTTTAATTTTTAAGTGATTCATGACTGCTGTTTGACGGCAGTCTTGGAAGCCTTCTGTCAGGGGAAACCAGACCAAGCATTTAGCCCATCAGAAAAGCAGAGTGGCCCTCTGAAAGCTCTTTGTGAAAGGTGTTTCAGGATGACAGAGTTCACTACTATGGTTCTTGTAAAAAGCTGTACATCTCATGACTGAGAGGTAATGTCTTAGTACTGCTGATTCCTGGACAGATTGTGTACCTTTCACAGAATAATTTGAATTGTGTAGTTTACTTATGTGAGAACATTGATAATGTATACACATATTATTCCTGGTTTTGTAGAACAACTGTTCCAATTTTATTGGAATAAAAAAACCTTAATCAGTTAATAACATTTACCCAAACGTAACCCAGTGTCAGATTATGTAGTATTCTTGTCCTGCAGGATATTAGAAGTCATCTTTTTGCCTGGTTCAGCCATGAAGTGGCTGTACATGGACCGCTATAATAAATTTTTTATGAAAGATTTGGGTCAACTGGAGAAAATCCAGAGGAAGGAAGTGAGAATGACAAGTGAAGAAGAGACTTACAGGGGAGCTTATAAGAGACTTCAGTGAGGAAGAGAACAGCCTGTTACTGATCACCATAGTGTTTAGGACAAGAAGCAAAGAAGAGGAGAATCTTGAGGGTAGTGAGGGTAGACTACTGGTTTGTATGGGGAGGAGGGGAATAGAATAACTATCACTACGTGCCTTCAAGAAGGCACTTTTATTGGGAATGATAACGCTATAGTTTAGCATCCCTTGGGACAAAGATTAGGTGAGGACTTGTGCCAAGCCTCTCTGATTCCGTGATTGCTGTTCTGCTGTGTCTCTCACTGAACATATATATATGTACTCCACTGTCAATAAAATCCATCTAAAAGCACTTCACAGTAAGTCATATAGAGCTCTCATTGATGAAGACATTAAAAGGCTTTATATAAGCCTCCATTTGTTAACAGCTCAATGTGTCTTAACCTGTGCTCTGGAAATCAGCAAAGAGACCTGCTTGATCTCTGCTCAGCAGGTATTCTGTATGGTAGTCAGGAAGCGGTATGTGGGGAAGGCTCTTGCCTTTAATTTCCTTCCAAATTGGACTTTATGAGACATCTCCAGAAAGTTGTTACTCCAAACAAGGGGAAATACATTTCAAGTAGGTTATATAAGTATGGCACAACTGTAACACAAAATACCCTGCATAGCAAAAGAGGCACTTGAAAATTAATTTGAGTATGCAGGTGTAACCCTCAGGCTATTTTGGTGCTGAGTAAATACCAGTTTACTTCAAATATGCATTTTTATAGATTTTTATGATCTGAAACTCAGTTCTTCACTGTGCTAAAGTACACAGATCTCTCGTTGTAACCATTTGAGCAGCTTTGCAGTCTTAAGTTTCGAAATAGACTTGTCATTCTTTCCCTCAGCAGAGATCTTTCTTCACACAGACTTCTTTTGTGGCTTTTTCGGTCTGAGCGGAAATAAGCAGGTGCCCTCCAAAACTCAGCTGTAAAGTGAATTCTCTGAAGAAAATTCAGAGCTTTAATTTGTATATCTCAATGCGTTTTGGCTGGGTACGTTCAGCTGAGCCCCAGGCCCGTATCTGCCTTGTGGGGATGATGGCTTCTTCCTTTCAGAAGCACTCATAGCAATTGATATTTTGTGAAATTTAGTAGCAAAGCTGAGCTCAAGAAACCCAGCAGCAAAAGTAAAATACTGTCCCCAAGCCATGTGTTTGGGAATATGTCTGGTTTTATGAATGTGGCGTAGTTTGTTTCTCATTGTCTTGTTAGATGTGACTGCCTTACCTCAGTAAGAAGGGGGATAAGTGTGGGTCAGATCAGTTTGGTACAGGAACTGATAGCTACATCTCCCTCATGTATGAAGACAGTGAGGTGGCAAGGGCAGCACAGGAAGTGTCAGAAAATGTGTAAGTCACTGGAGTTTCTGCCAGCATCTATATTTGTAATTGTGAAGCTCTGTTACTCCAAAGCTGCCATACAGGTTGCAGGTGGAGATACAAGAAGATACTGCTGATGCCAGAGAGTACTAAAAGATGATGTACTCATTTTTCCCTTGCTGGCAGTCCTGTCTTCGTTGCAGGCAACCAAATGTTACCTTCTGTATGCTTTTCCTTTAGAATTTCAGGGAAAGTGCTGATATGCTGTGTGACCTGCATATAGTCTGTATGACTCTTTGTTCTAGATCTGTAGCTGATCTAGGCAAGTTGTAGTCATTTAAACTGCAATGCTCTGCAGCACAAAGGTTTAGCACATCCCTGTGCTTGGAAGATGCAGGGTTGTTGTTATAAGCTTAGTCTGTTTGTGACCTTGTTGTTTTCCGCATAGCTGTCTACAGTCCCTACTTCATTATGTGGGCAATAAAGGAGTCTTCTCATTTAATGATTTGGTTGTGTGCATCCGAGGGCTTTCCTCTAACTTTCCTTTAAGGTGGAAGGTGTTCAGGATGCCTGTGGACCCAACTGCTAACTAGGGCAGCTTTTAGTTTTGTCTGAGCTAATGTTTCTTTCAATAAACCAAATACTGATAGGTAACCAGGAATAGGTGAGAGGAATATGTGGGTTGTTGGTGAGCCCTCTTTGTGTGCCTGGAAACGCTCGGATGACATCAGATTACTTACTGCTCCCATGAGAAATGAAAAAAGGAAAAGGAAAACTTTAGTCTGCCTTTTGTTAGACCATACGTAAATTGACATTCTCAATGGATGTCTTTAATATCCATTAAAGATACTGGAATAAAAATCTTACTTTGTGCTGTTTGATGGATCTTTGCTCTGTCATATCAAATGCTCAGGGCAGTCAGTTCCCATTTGTCACTGTTGTTGAAGGAACTCTGTAGACAGTTTGAGCTGTTTTTATCAGAAATTTAGTTTGCAATGCTGATCTCTGTGCTGAGCAACAGAGAAAAGACTGCAGATTAGATGCCGTATTAAGCCTGTCCCTGAAGTACACCTGTAAGCAGCAGAAGGGTAGTCAGGCAAGAAAAAGCTTTCCACTCTCCCAGAAGTTCTCAAACAAAGTACAAAATGTGTTGTCTTTTAATGTGGGTTGAGCAAAAAAATCTTTTTCCCTCTGTAGACTTCTCAAACAGCGAAAGTACAAAGATCTACCTGGTGGAAGTTGGTTAAGCTGTATAGAATCTGCATTACAAGTACTCTCGCTCATTACAAGTTGCTTCGGTGGGTTGGCATTGCTGCCTTTGCACTAGAGAGGAGTAAGGTGCCTGCCATCTCCGCTTGTGGAATTTGAGGGATTCCTGCACCTGGCTTGCTTCCTAGCTGCAGCCTGGTATTAATACAGCTGTGAGTTTTACTCTTCAGAAAAAGGAATTTTTCTGATAAATACCAACCATATGTAACTAAGACATTTTTTGCTTTGTGACTGTAGCAATCTATTTATAAAAGTATATCTCTTCACAGTTGCACTGTGAAGAAATAGTAGCTTGGTTCTCAGAGCTGATATGAGTGTGATGTTCATTACTTATTAGTCCCACTGGTCTGCCTTGCAGTTAACTTGTTAGAATCATCCTTAGCAAATGCTGCTGTGCGCGGTACTTCGTGCTTAGACCTTGCAGAAATGGTGGAGGCATAGGCTGGAGACATGTATGTGAGAAATAAGCTCATTAAAAAATGTTCCTTGGATGCCAAGGAGAGCACATGGTGTAGACCTCTAACATATCTGTAAGAGGTTAGGTGATAATTATGTACAGAAAAGAGCAGCAAAGTTGCTGATTTTCTTTGTGTCTGTGAATTTATTGGACTCTGTTTGCATGAGAAGAATTTATAACTGTTTCTTTAAGGAGACTAATCACCCAGAAAGCTAAGGAGAATTTAAGTGTTAGCATCAGCTTTAAGTGCCACTCTTAATTTCTTTTTTTCCAATCAAGTATTCTGTTTTCCACAAAATACTTTCCCTTTTCTATTTTTGCATCAATGACCAATAAAAATTATGAGAAATAGTTGGAAAATAGACAACATACAGGACGTGGTACATGTCGTAAAGGCAGGTGGGGATAGGGGAAAGCTCTGCTTCCTGTACTTCCCTTAAGTTCCAATTAGGAGGTATTATTCACAATAATTTCTAAAAGAATTTACAGACAGTTGTACAACAGTCTGTTTTGGTTTGGTTTGGTTTTTTGTGAATATGCAGCTGGGCAGTGAGCCTGTCTCTTGTCAAAGATCTGTGTTTAATGGAAGTGGGAAGAAAGGGGAAAGAGATACACCAACTTGTTTTATTTGTTTTAGATTGCAGCTCTTTACTTTTTATATGTTAAATTTGAAACATGAAAGTGGTTTCAAATATGATATTTTACATCAAAAGGCTTTTGGAGTTCATACAGTTAATGTGATTCACTTGACATCGGTTGTAAATTGTCATGCCAGTGTAATTTAATCAGTTATGATTGTCTGTTCATAGCTTTAGATTTGTTTGGTCACAGCTAGAAAGGGCAGTAAACAGTAGGAATATCTGAAAAAAAGAAAACTATAGTAAGGCATAGAGAGAGAAATGAAAAGGAAGAAAAACTGAAACAGAAATACACAGAGATTCAGATCTCAACACAGGAAAGAGTCATGAGCTTTTCATTTCAAATTGGTTGTAGGCTTTCCATAATGAATGCATTCACCCATCCTGGGAGAAAGGGATGTCTGTTCCTTCAGTCTGTCTTCTGTAATTGCACCAAGTAAATGCTATTTCTAGTTTTCATATTCATCTTTCCATTTTTATTTTGATCTCTTTGAGGTGTAGTACTTGTGTTTTCTACAAAGCTTAAAAATGCTTTAACTCAAAGAACTCAAATGGACTAGACTCACATTTCTTGCCTTCTGCTTTTCTTGTCTTTATCTAGCAGCATAATTAAAAACCAGTCTGGCTTGTGAAAAGTTCTGTATACAAAAAGTTCTATATGCAAATCCTGGAGCTCATGATGTCAATACATGAGGTCCAAGCTTGAGGTAAAGTGCAAAGGTTTTGGAGAGCAGAACTAGTTCATGTGGTTAGCAAGCTCTTTGTATTTACAAAAGTGACTTTTAATTTATTTTAGCTGCCAGCCACAGTCTGAATCCAGAAGGGTGGTGCAAAATACAGTGAATGAGACGGTAGTGCTGATTTGTTCTTTGTGCAGTACTATATCACTGCTACAGTCTGTGCCTTGGTCCAAAACTAAGACCTGCACTGCAGCAGAAAATGAGCATTCAGCACGACAGAACCTGTGAGGTGACCAGCTCTTCACTAGAGAATGCATGAAATTTTGGGCTATATTACAGGGATGTTCAGTGATTTAGAAAAATCTTTTTCTGTACAGATCCTTTTAAGTATTTATCTTTGTAAATGTTGTTTTCCAGAATAGCTCATTACTGTGTTTATCCTAGTACCCAAATCCTTTGAGTGTGTCCCTCTGATGTCTTTTATCAGTAACACCAATTGGTAGAGGGAGCACTATTATAAGTAAAAAGAAGAATTAATTTTCTAGCTCAGTGATTTTCAGACTTGCTTTTGCTTTGTAGATATTTCTGTATTTTTCCAACAGAACTTGCTTTCCCCAAGTACTTTTTGTAAGTAGAAGTGTAGTGGTTGTAGTCCACAGACCGTTGATTGTGAAGCTCTTTATTGGAGAGTGGAAGTGACATAGGTCTGATTTATCTGGCTTAACACTAGAAATAATTGTCTAAGATTGAGAAGATATGGCACGGTGCAAAAATTGGAAGATGCATAAGCAATAGGACAAAGGAGAAAAGAGGAATATTAAGTCTGGAAGGAGAGTCCATGAAAAGGTCAGCTAAGTGGTGAGCAGCAATCTAAAATCAAATCAGATGTTAAGATTCATTAGGAAAAGGAGTAGAGAACAAGAGAGACCATTGTTGTGCCTCTTGATATATCCCAGCTTTGTCCACCAATGAGTATGAGTGTAGTTCTGGTCACTGTCAAAAAGGTTATGGTAGATATAAAAGAACTGGAAAAGATTCAAAGGAAAATAGTAAAAGATGTGTTACGACTTCCACTGGAGATTGTGATGTCAGCTAGGATTCTTCAGTTTGGAAAAGAGAAGGCTGACATGGGATTTGATTGAGATTACAAAATCTGTGACACAGAGAAGTTAAAACAAGGTTTGACACACCCACCCACCTCCCAAAAATAGGTGCAAGGGTACATTAATAGATTAAGACCCAGTTCAAAAGGCAGAAAAGGAGATAGCTCTTTGCATGGAGGGCAGTAGATGTGTGGAACTAACTTTCTAAAGGATAGGTGACTACTAATAGCTTATCTAGCCTTACAAGGAGATTGCACAACTTTGCGAAAGAGAAATTCATTGAAGGTTTCTAAGCAGAATCCAAGAAACCACATCTGTCTCAGGGAAGTCCTCAAGTTGAAAATAGCTGGATGCTGTGAGAGTTTTAAGGGAAAGTACTACATGTTTGCTGTGTTCTTATTCATCTTGAGACACCTGCTCATGGCCACTATTGGAGACAGGTCACCAGGCCTTTGTTATGACCTCACGTGGCTGTTCTTATGTTTCTTAAAGGTAGTTTTTGAGCATGATGTTAGTATCTCACTGCAGACCTTGCTATAAAAAGGAAAAACCTAATAAGCAGGTTTTTTATGAGTGGAGTAATATACCCAGTAATCACAAGATGTCAGTGAGCAAACAGCATGATAGACACCTATAAGGAAGGTAGAAATGATCCTAGAAAGTGTGCAGTACTTCTTATAGAGCTGGGAAGCATTCCTGTAATCAAACCTATTCCAAAATACTCTGCACTGCTCTACAGTTATCCGTGTTCACATGCAGAAGAGACTACTAGGATAGTTACAGAAATGGAGTGTCTCCTTTACAAAGAGCTTAGGCTTTGATTAAATTACATGAGTAGATGCCATTGCTGTGTATAAATGCATCACGGACAAAATGCCAGCAAGAGACAAGAACTAATCAAGCTAAAGAACAGTATTGGCACAAGAACAAATATGTATCAAGTGGCCATGTATGAGGGTAGGCAGAAAACTGGAGGGATCTTTCTAGCTGTTTGAGCAGCAGAGTTTTGCAGCAGTCCTCCAAGAAATGTCATGGAGTTCCAAATAGTAAAACTTTTAGGGAAAGAAAGGGTGAGAATGCTCTCAATAAACTTCTGTAGTTAAACTAAGCTTGTAGGAGAAGTCCAAGGAAAGGATGCAGAGCTCTCTCTTACTTTTTGTTGCTCAAGGCCTCCAGCTGCTACCGGTAGCCTGCTGTGAGGCTCTGCTGTCTGTTTTGTCTCAGACAGATTTTTGTATTGTTACTTAGCCTTTCTGTGTTCCTGTTACTTCCTGACTATGGCCTTTCTACTCCTTCACACAGGGATTTGGATCTTATCCATCCTTCTGTTTTCTGGTCATAGCCATCTTGTGAGATGCAAACACTTGCTGTTTAGCCAAGAAAAAAAGGACAGAAGAGATAATGCGGGTTTTGGTGTATTTGTTTGTTTGCAAGACCAGAAAATCGTAACAGTGACAGCTGTTAACAGCATGAACAAATTGCTTGTAGTGGTTCTATACCAAACAAATATGTTAGACCTTTCCCAGTTTCACCTTATGTTCTTTTTTTCAAGCTGTTTATTAATAAAACCAGCAGCAATGCTGACAGATTGGTTTTCCACAAAACCATGTGTGAAAGTATCTTTAAAAATAATTGCCCCTGGTGAAATTCCACTAAATATAGTTTAATGTCTTGTAACACAACTTTACAGCCTTATATCAGTATCAACCAAGAAATTCCTGCGCTAGTACATTTATTTACTTCATCCAGGCATTATAAGAAAGGTAAATAATATTTCTGGCGTGGAGACGAAGTAACTGAGGTACGTAATGAACCTGTTTGAAGGCACACAGTAAAGTTGTCCTATGCTGTACTTGACTTGTATTCAGGTAATGTGTAGCATCAATAGACAGCACAGGCAGGACACTGAAACAGCATAGGACACTTTTTTGGTTTGTGTTTTGTTTTGTATTTTTTCCACTCTGGAGTGAGGGAAAAAGTTGTTTTACTTGCATATGTTTAATATGTCGTTTCTGCATACATTTTTGAGCTGTGTAAGTTACCTTTTATTTTTTGAAAGGTGTGTGTAGCAGAGTTTCTAACCTGAGCATTAACTTAGTGTAGCTTTGCACAGAGGAACTGAGCAGGGTCTGGAAGCTAAGTTTAAACCCAGAATAATTCTGGTAGGGATTTCTTTTTCTTAAATACCAGATTTCTCATCTACTGAATGAATGAGCCCTTACACATGAGCAGGCAGAGATACTGCTATCCTGAGCCAGGTGGAAGGGTTGTGTATTAGGAGTTAGTGTGAAGATGCTGATCGCTGTCCATTCATAGGAAAATGGTGAGCAAATGCACCTTGGTGTGATAAGATATGAAATTGGAAGTGGTTTTTTAGTGCTTAAATTTCAAACAGTTTTTTGTTTAAATCAGTTTATGTATTTTATGAGTGATATGTAGGTGTAAACATCCAGTTGATCTGCACTTGACCTCTTAAGTTGATTGCTTTTCCAGTAAAAAACCTGATAATCTGGTTCAGAAGCATTTTGGCATTAGTGGAATAGTACTGCACAGACAGAATAACTCCACATTTGTTAGCGTTCTATAAGTAATGATTAGCTTGAGTAATGATTATCTTGGCAATATGAAGTGTCAGCCAAGTGTCACGGTTGATTTATTCTTACTAGTACATTTGGGTATAGTTGAAAGTCTAAACGAGGTAGAGCTTTTAAAGGAATGTACTTAGGCCCTCTACTGATCATTCTGAGAACAGGAAAGAGGAAATATTGCCCTGCAATATTCAAATGCAGGCAAAATGAGCTATTTTTGGAAAAAGGAACATAAATGTAGGAAGAGAATACTGTATTTAAACAGGGCTATTCCCTAGAATTATTTTTAGAAATATCTAAAAAACCCACAAAATAACAGTTGCAGTGAAGACAAGTTTTCCTGGTTTGAGATGATACAAAATAAAATCCATTAAAAGATCCAAGTTTGCAAAAATGCCCTATCCCAATGCTTTTTTTCCCCCATATATTTTAAAAATACCAGTTTAAAATCTAGTGCTTTCTGTATTTGGGCTAGAACCATAACAAAGTTAAACTAAGGGCAAGCTCCTGATGATAGCACATATCAGATCTTCTCTGAAGTTTCAAGAGTCAGTTGGGGAGGTCTTCTGCAGTCAGGTAATCAGACAATCTGAGTACAAGTATTTAGTTGATATACTTAATTCTGAGAAGCTGCTTCAAAGCGTCAAGACTCTGAGCATCATTTAGGATTGCTTTCTCCTTCATTTTTGAGTGGTTATGTCAGTGAATGTTTTACAATGTTTTTCCAAGTGTTTGCTTATAACATGAGTTACTAACTAGAGCTATTTATTTGAAATTGATCAGTGTCATCATATCTTGTATACCATTGATTTCTGCGTATTGATATTTTAGTTGAGACTGTGGTTATTGCACGACACTTCTGTGTGCTTGCAGCTTCTTAAACCCACATTAATAAATCATGTCAGCTCTTTATTAGCTAATATATATATGTGCTTTGAAAACACAAAGTGTCAGGCAAGAGTTACAACTTTCAGAGGTGGGCCAAGGTGACCTCATCTGAACTAGGTTTGGGAGCTGTCCTTGTCAGGTGCTGTCCCCACAACAGTGCTACTCCAGCATCTGAGAAAGTCCTTTTTGGCCTGGTCCACAGACAGGTTGATGAGAAGTAGACCAACAGCCTTGTCCAGTGGCTTGACACTTTGCCAGGCTGTGTATATTTGGTAGTACAGGTGTAACTGTGGAGTTACTGAAGGTTATTTTTGGTGTTTTCCAGATTTCTGTTGCTCTCTTCCGTCATGTCATGGACTGATGCAAACCAAATTTGGCAGCTCTTGTCTGATTTGTCTTGTACTAAATCAGGGGTAAAAGTGCACGACCATAAAATTCAAAGCAGAGTAATTGTTGGAAAACATCATTGTCGTCATCATCAACAGCTTCTAACGTAATAGCAGAGTCCTGCTGTGCCTTGGTGCTCACAGATAAGTGAATGCAGCATGTATGTCAAAACCAAAACACGTGAAGAATACTAAAACAGGAAGAAAGTGGGGAAGTACATACGATACCTAGGGTTGTGTTACTCTGTGCGCTGGAAGGCACTTGAACACCACTACACTCCAAAGGACTGGAGAGGCACACAGGCTCCCCAGAGTGAAATTATTTTAAGTATTTTTCCTGGTAAAGAAATCAGTAAAAGTAAGTTTTGCAAAATCTTTGTACATCATTGCTGAGCGCCTCCGTAATGGCAGAACATGTAATTTTGAGTTCGCTGCTCTTTAGCTCTCTTCCTTTTTCACTACTACTTTTCTTTTCTTTTCTTTTCTTTTCTTGTTTTTCCTCTTAATTTTATTTCCTTAGATCTAACTGGCTAAAACCGTGCTGTGGGAGACGAGCAGCTGTGTGGCAGGTATTTTTGCTCAGTGCAAGTCTCAACAGTTTCCTGATAGCCTGTGTAGTATTGGTGGTGATTCTTCTGACTCTGGAACTCCTAATAGATATAAAGCTTCTCCAGTGTGAGTAGGAGGATTTTTTTTTTTTTTAAGTGGTTGGGTTTTGTTTTGGTTTTGTGGGGGTTTTTTGTGTTTTGGTTTGGTTTTTTGTTGTTTTTTTTAATTTTGATGAAATGAAGGATTAACTTGCTGGGAGGTTTTTGAAGGGGGGAGGATGGTGGGGATTTTCTTTTTCCTACCATTTAACTGATTACTAAGCTAGGTAAGAAATGTGCTTTTGTGGAACCCTGGTATAGTGAAGTCAGTCTTTTCCTTATTTGTGTACCAAATTCAGCGTAGGACAAATTTTCAAAGGATACAAGCAGAGTGTACAGGCAGAGATCTGCACATATTGTTGTTAGTACTTGGAAAGGTCTGTCCTTTATAGACACACTCTATACAAAGAAGATCATTTGTTGCACATAACCTCTGAAACTTTTTACATGCACGTTGGATAGACAGAAGTGATGAACTTGCTAGGGTATTTGGTGCTACCTCTGTTACTAATTTACTTCTACTTAGGTGGGTGGGAATTGAACCTATGGTTTTCTGTCTTGTACTGCACTAAAATAATACAGATTTTCATTCTACTTTGCTAATACATTGGAAACTAAATACTAGCTTAAATGGAGCTTTCCTTTATCTGAATTCACTCTACGCAGGTTCCACAGTAGAAATTTTAATTTTATGTTCCTCTGAAATTCATCTTTTTCTTTTTTTCTACTGCTTCCCTCCATTTTTTCCCCCCGTTTTTCTTGTTTTTTCTTTTATGATACAAAGCTGACATGAACATGAATGCTAGCTACATCATTTTTCCTCATGCTAAACATTGAAGAGCAGCCTCTTGCATCTCTGTACAATCTCAGATATGTTGAAATGGCTCTGATGGAGTTCATACATTCCCATAAATGCAAGAATAGATAGCCTGAAAGATAGTCTGGTATCTTCTATGGCAACTTTAGATTTCAGGTATTATATTTGTATTAAGATTACTTTAGGGGACTTTATTGATAATTTCAGTCACTTTATAAGCCCTACAGGATGCATAAATGACTAAGCTCTCTTTTCACACAGTAGCCCACCGTTTTACATCCCAGCGTGTCCATACTGCTCACACTGTTTGGAGCATGGCCACTCCATTAGAGTTGTAAGTCACCAGAGACTACAGAAAATAACAGGCTTCTTGCCTTTGTTAAGTTGAATACCTTCTTGGCTGTCTTGGTGGGGCTGGTACAAGCATTGCAGTTGTGTCAATGTGTCACTTAAGTGAACGTTTTAAGAAGCCATTAGGCTATAATTATGTTTTCCAAAAATGTAATTGCAGTTTTAAATTATTCCTTATTCTATATGAAATCAGCCAATGCATTAGGATATGTAAGAGCACATCACTGACAATTTTGTTCGTAATAACAGCAACTAATCTACATTATAGACTGTAATTACTTAGGAAGTTTCCTTTTTTCAAGAAAAAAAAAACACAACCAAAAAACCCAGCAACAACAAACCTGGGGTGTTTCCTTTGGCTGTGAGATTTTGAGAATGTCATTTGCCTCTTGTACTTTTAGTGTAGTCTTTGGTTACACTGTGCACTTCTCCCATACACAAAACTGTCAGTGGTGGAGACCACATTTGCAAATGTGTAGGTCACACACATGGAAAAAGACAAAGACCTTTAAGGGTATTTTAGCACAAAGCATATACATGCTGGAATTAGAGACCACAGAAAGCAGGTCTTCTATTACAGATCTTTGTCCCATAATCACCTGGTTTAGTCCTATCTTCAAAGCTTTTCACATGCATTAACAAAATAACATCTCAATACCTTGTGATGTGCAGAAAGAGATGGATATTCAGTTGCTTGCACCCCATTTCAAACAGAGTCGTGGCAGGTTCCAACCATCACTCATCAGAAAGACAGGCCATGCTGCCCCTTCCTCGTCTTAGTAGTTCTGGGGGAAATCAACTCACAAAACTATCTTAGTATTGCCCTCCTTTTGCAAGTATCCGTGCAGCAGATGTGTCTCAAAAGGCATCAGGCCTTCCTGAGAACTGAAGCTAAGAAGCCTCATTCCTGTACATATGGTTGCTGGATCAGGGCCCTGTCTGAATGTGTACATATCTGAAAATGCATGTTGCAGTGTAGTATTACTTCCCTAAGAAGGAGTTCAGGGTTGTCCAAACCACGTGGTGAGCGTCTGCTGTTTGCAAAACCAGGATGGTTTATGTCTGCCAGGAAATCATCATCGAGGACAACATCCACCAAAAGCAAACACGGGGAGTACAAGCTTCTGTGATGGCCACTCAGGGTTTGTCAGGATGTATTTTTCATCCCTCCCCACCTGGAGATACATTTTGGGGAGATGTGAAAACGAGGGAAAAGGGGAGGAGGTAGGCTGAAGTTGGCTGTGCTCTGAGTTTTATACTGAACTGTCTTCTATATGGCTAAAAAGCATCTGGATTTGCATTTACTTCTTTCCCATAGCACCAGACCAGCAAAATGTGAAATAAAGCAGAACTTTTTTGTAGCTAAAAAAGGTTACAAATTAACAGATGTGAAATTCTGTTCCAGATAAAAGTAGGAGCTTAGCTCCTCTGCCTCAAAGTGAATCCCAGTGATGTATCCAAACCCATATAGAGCAGGGATGAGCGGAGAAGTCTCTTCTCCCATTTTTGTAGCTTTTCACTGCATTTTTGAAAGGGGCTGTTTTGGAAGAGGCAAATACCAAGATTCAATGTACCGGCTAGTGATTCAGCTTTTGTACAAAAGGAAGCTTTTTCAGATTTACTGTTTCTCTGGCAATTTGATTGCACACTGTCTGGCAGTGCGTCCAGCACTCTGCTACAGTTAATGCAGCATCGGAAATCGAGTCTTTCCAAATTTGGGGCTGCTATATCTTTTTTGTCCACTAAGGGGCAGCTGGAACCTAGTATGTCAGTCGACACCTGTTTGAAATACAAATTGTTTCCATTTCTTCTTTGTGCCACCCTATAAAGACAGTGTCTTGGGAAAGTTATTTATATTTTCCCATTTGTTTAAGTAGTTCTGTGCTGCTTCACAGCAAACCCTGTCTTATCAAGCCCCATATGAGCCTTCACTGTGAGCATTCCAGTGACATCCCATGCTGAGTTTTCTTTGTATCCTAATTTTTTCCTACATGCCTTCCCTCCCCTTCTCATTTTTAATCGGTTTTCATTTTTAAATTAGATGCTTTATTTAGTGCATGCCCTATATGCTCTTGGGAGTTAGTTAATTCTACTACAGTCTTGCATCTCTAGGTATGTAGTTGCCTTAAATTTGCTGTTGCACAGTAGTTTTCTGAAACAGCAAGACCACATGGACTATTTTAATCTGCCTGTTGCAGGGATGGTAGATTCACAAATACCCTGAAGTAAAGAGAGAATTTTTGCTCTGCATTGCCTTGTTGCAAACTTGAGAGGATGTGACCTTCAGAGTAGGAGTTGCGCACAGTTCAAACTGGACTGTTTCACTTTTCTACTTTGTTTTATTAGCAATGAAGGGGGAACTTTGATCACAGAATTTCAGTTGAACTTAACGTATTAAGGAATTCTCCAGGTTTCAAAAGATTCAGTTAACCCCATAAAGACAACCCATATCATAGAGTTTCTTATATAGTCTTGCAGCAAACTCAGTTTAACTATTTCATTTTACTTACAAGCAAAACAAGTTGGATCAAATGAAAGCCTGATTTAATGTCAGTGAGTGTCCATGCAAGGCTTTAGTACTCTGTAAAATCATACTTTAATGAATTCAGATATGTTTTCCTGAGGGTTTCTGCCAGTCAGTTCCTGAAAGGACTTTTGTTCTAAATCACTCCACTTTGAAAGTGGAATAGCTGCCTCAACAATCTGCATGAATAAAAACTACCTATATGTGAAGTTAGTGTGTAGAATCCAGAGTTTCATAAATTGCCATTTTAATTTCCCTTTGCAGACTACTTTTCATGGAGGAGTTTGAAATGAAGCAAACATAAGGGATTTTAATTGTTACTGTCTTTCTGAAAAAGAGTGCTTAGAAAGGAAATTGTGTTTCTTAACCAATTACTTTAGACTTCATTTCATTTACTGTAACTTTCTTGAATGTTGTCATAGAAACTTTTTTGATGACAAAGCTATCAGTATGACAGCCACATTTCCTCAAAAATACTCACGTTGTGTTTCTTGTACAAATTAGAATTGCTGATATTTCATAAACTCCTTAAAATTAATATATTAGATTTGATCTTAGTAACAAGCAACAATGGTATTGGTTCTTTCTATGCTTCTCTCACTATGGTTTTCGTAGAGTCAAACTGAGCCAATCATGACTGTTCATGCCACATCCAGAGAGCTGTGCAAAAGTCTTGCTACCTAGGTTATTTATTTACATAATAGAAATATGTTTTGAAGCCTAGTTTTAAGCACCCATTTCAGAGAGTTACTTGTTTTCTGAGCTGAATTCTTAAACACTGGATACAGGAAGTAATGTGGGGACAGTAAAGCATTCATTATTTTAGGTATACAGGATTTAGTCACATTTTGTAGTCAAGCAGTGCATGGAGAGCGAGCGTGGAATAGTGACAGAGGATGAAAGACCTAAATGGTATATATCATTGCTTATGAGCAGTCTTATCTGTAAAAGCTCCAATGAGCAGCTGCTGACATGCTGGCCTGAATTAGGGTGAGCAGCTGACAGGGCTGGAGTTCCATGTCCCATTACATTCCATCCCATCCCTTTTCTGCTACTTCTGTTATAACATTTCAGAAAGCAAGCTTTATCCATATGTGAGTTGTAGCAGTGGTAATCACATGAAACAGAAGTTGCATTCTGCTACTAAAATACACTTTCTTGTATTGTGTTAATTGCAGTTTCAAGTGCTTCACAGTTTGCAGGAGTAATTCACTGGATCAGCCTAGTCATCCTGTCTGTTTTCTTTTCGGAGGTATGTATAATCAGTCTTTCACCATGTACAGAACTGCAAAGTATTTTTATCCTGTCACTGAAATTAGCAAGAGTTTAACAGTAATTTGACTGGAGTAAAGGTAGCACAGTGTAATTTAAGGAAAAAGAAAAAAAATTAACAGTTGCTGCTTCTACTCAGCACATTAAAAAGTCTTGTTTAAATGAGCACCGCTTGTCAGTTGCCTGGAACTGGCAAGGAAATGTGGAAGACATTGTCTTACCTATTATAAATTGGAAAACTAGAACAAGAAGTAATCATCTCCCGAGTCACTACAGGCACAGGACAGGTCTCGTTTCATCCATTTGTTCTCACAGAAATCTTACCACTGTCACAGGGTATGAGGGATAGAATTAACATATATTCTTCAGGAGTAAAGATCCACAGTTTTGTTGTTTCTTTTTTACTAAAACATCTGTTTTAAGAATGGGATTATCTCCTCTTGCAATTTATGTAGGTGGTTTAGATGTTCTAGGTTGCTGCATACAGACACAGTAAGAGAATGAAACAAATGGTGAATTTCTTTGCAAAAATTTTTATGAATGAGATTGGGATAATCTGTTACAGTTTTCAACTTCATTCCAAGAGAACTCATTGTTATTGAGACATCTAGATTACTCCTGAAATATCCCAGAATGTTTTTAAGGATATCTTTTCAGGTCGTAATGTGTTACTTGTCACAAAAAGATGGGGTTTGTTTGTGAGGTTGGAAGACAGTGTAAACTTAAATAAAAAAAATTTTTTTTCTAGTTCTATAAGAGAAAATATTATCATCCAAAGAGATCTTGGAAGTCTTAATTCTGTGGTAAACTTAGGTGAATGTTACCAAAAAAAAGTAAAATCAAAAAATAAGGAGCTGTGATATCTACAAATAATTTGATAGATCAGTTGTGTTGAATTAATACCATATGAATTTACCTCTCCTATGAGGACAGGCTGAGAGAGTTGGGCTTGTTCAGCCTGGAGTAGAGAAGGCTCCAGGGAGACCTTTTTGTAAAAGTCTACCAGTAGTTAAAGAGCCTGTGAGAAAGAAGGAGACAGTCTTTTTAGCAAGGTCTCATGTGATAGGAGAAGGGGTAATGGCTTTAAACTAAAGGAGGGGGATTTACACTGGACATAAGGAGGAAATTTTTCACAATGAGGGTGGTGGAACACTGGCACAGGTTGCCCAGAGAGGTGGTAGATGCCCTATCCTTGGAAACATTCCATGTCAGGTTGGGCAGGGCTCTGAGCAACCTACTCTATTCATAGGTGCCCTCCTTGCTGCTGGAGGGTTGGACTAGATGATCTCTAAAGGTCCCTTCCAACTCCAACCATTCTGTGGTTTTATATTATACAACTGCTTAGTTCTGTAGTTCAGTTAATGAAGGACATTTATTTACATATATCATTTTTAATTTCTACTCCTAACAGGGATTTTCTGGCTGGTGTTGCCAGATTGTCAGTGGGTACTTTCTGAAAAGATTCCTTGATAACAGGCAGGGGTCTTAAGACAGCCTTGCATTCTAGATTTCTGGAGCTGCAGTTACACAAATAGATATGACTTCTCTCCCCGTCCTTTGACAGAGATTGTCTTTGTGAATTGCACATCCTAATGCTCCAAGACTCAGGTTTGCCAGATGGAGTCCATTCCCTGTAAAGAAATACTTTCCACTCTCCCCCAGAATCTTGGTTCGGTGGGGATTAGCACCCTGGAGCTCCCCATAATCCTGAGCTTCCCAACAGGATCAGCTTGTAAGTCTGCTGCTAGCAGTATGGCTGCACATGCACGCTCACCTGATCTTCACCACTTTCAGAGCTTGCTTCACAAAGATCTTGTGTTCCTCAATTTCCTTTTGCCTGGGGTATTGTCTCAAGTTCTTTCATTCACTTGTACCACCAACCACTCCT
Organism: Galbula dea; assembly: GCA_013399015.1. NCBI lineage: Eukaryota > Metazoa > Chordata > Aves > Piciformes > Galbulidae > Galbula > Galbula dea. Next base: position 126,095 of record VWZX01003969.1, read on the forward strand.
CAGAACCCTGATGCAATGCCTTGCACCTCCATCGCTTCCATAATTAAGTTCGTATGCTAACAGTTTTTGGTTGGTTGCTTGTGGCATTGCAGACAGATCCTCAAGGCCAGTACTCACCTGTCTCAAGAAAGAAATGAGTTCTGCTGAGACACAATACCCACAGAAGTGGATGAGAAGTGAGTGGTTCAGAAGTATTTTGCAGGAAGATAATAACAGAAATACTTCACAGAGCCAAACTGGTTGCCTGACTCACCATCCTCATTTTGGATCTGTGCTGGCTTTTCTCCTTCTCTCTATGTTAGGTATTTGGAACTACTTTTCTTGCTCTACTTGCTGTTCTTAACTTTTTATATATCTCTTACCACTCCCTTTATTATCTGTTTCTGTCTTCAAAACTATCTTCCTTCACCTATTTGGTTATGGTTTGAATTTACACTAAAGAAAAATGAGACCGTAAAGCAACCATACCAGTTGCACAGAGGAAGGTAGATTTTTGGATGTTGGTTCATATGGTACCTAAGAGTCCTTGACTGGGTTAAAGCAACTGGATGTTCTTCTAAGACCACAGATCTGGAAGAGAGTGAAGGTGCACCTTTCCTACGGGGTTTGCTGGGACTGTGCCAGCCTTGTGCCGGTTTGGTTTGATGAGCAACAGCACATGAAATGTGTCTTGATCAGAGGAAAAACAGAGGTTTATTTTTTTCTCATCCAAATTAGAACTGTGATTTTTCAAGAGGTTACAAAATATTACAGAAATTGCAGATCGCACAATTTTTTTTTCATTCATCTTAATTTTATTTACCCTTTTGGTGTCTTCAGGGGATTTTTTTTGCCTTCTAATTACAACTACCTTGAGTCAACTGCCTTTGTTTGGAGTTAATTGGTGAGAAGATCATGTGTTACAGTGAGATTTTTGAAGTCTGTGATTGTTCATCCCGCAATGATTTTCCAGAGGTTTAATTGGTTTGGGTATAACAGGCAACTGCTGAGGATTGATTAGTCCTTCAGTCAGTGCTTTTTTCCTCAAAGCAAGGATTCAGGGTTTCTTGTGTTCAGAAAGGGTTGTTTCCATAGCAAGTACCATGTCCTGAGCTTGGATGTTTATGGTTTCTTGTGTAGTTTGATTCCCATTAGTTGTAAGTGTGGATACACGCTTCTTCAGAAAGGCCTCAGCCTGGACGTAGAAAACAGATAATGCAAAGCTGTAAAAGACTAATGAAAAACATGAAAAGTTTCAGCACAAAATCTGAATGTTTTGGAAAAACAGGACTGATAAAAAGCTAAAGCTATAAAGACATTGCAATTAGTTACAGTCCTGTCATGTTGGAGTTAAACAGGTACTGGCTTTCTGCTTGTTAAATTGAAGGGGACAAACATGCCAGCAGCTGGCCAATGCCAGCAGAACAGCTGCTAACAAAATTAAGTAGCTATTCTCACAGCACCTTCCTGCTCTCTCTGTGCTTGTGTTACAGCCACAAGCCTTAAAGAAATTTATTGCACTCTGTTAATTTTATGTTCTCTGTCACAGTCTGTGACTTTCCAACATTAAAATATCTTTATTCCAGTGAAGTGCACATCAGCTCTTTTTGCTTTTTTCCAAGTATTTAAAAAGGATTTACTAGTGGTGATGATTGTGTATGTTTGTCTCTGTTTACATACATCACTATGATTTGTCTGTGCACCAAATGTTACCCAGATGTTAAGACAGAAGAGAAGAGAGAGACACTGGGGGGGGAACCCCAGTATCAACAGATAAGCAAAGCCGGGGTTACACCCTATCAAGAGGGCAAATTCAACCTTGGTAATAGTTGGCTGAGAAAAGGAAGATGGGGAATGTCCCAGTGTTTTGGTAAGTGGATTGGAGTCTGCTTGTATTTTAATAGACTTATTACATTGCAACAAATGTTTGATTCTGTAGCTGTTGTTCAGTTGTGCTTTTCCACTAAGATTGGCGAGAGTGTTTGCGTGCAAGAGTTGAGTTCTTTGATACTAGTTGTTTACATTGTTCTATGTGTGCTTCAATCAGCCAAGCTCTCAGGCATTCTGCTTGCTTTCAGCACTTGAGTGTTTCCCTGGGAGTAACCAAGCCTTCTGGTCTGCTTAAAGTTAGGCAGTCATGGAATTGCAACTTTTCTGCATCTATGTCCAAGAAACAAGTTCTCAAATTGAGTAGAGTAAGTCTGGGGTCCTAGCTGGTAAAGAATTTGTTTCCTAGCTATGGTTCACAAGTGCTTTGTAGATTTTCACTTTTAGGTGGAAGAAAACCCTCAAGACTTTCCTCATCCTGTATGTTAAGACGAAGTGTTCATAATAGTCTTACACTTTATTCCTTGTTAATAGGAATCCTTGGAAAGAATGAAACCTCCTAAGGAAGACCCTACTACTAGGCTTCTGTTAAAAAGGAAAAACATCCCAAATGACAGAACTAAGAAACAATAATGTCTTTCCCAGATAGATTCTTTTAATATCAAATTAATAATTGTATATTTGATAAATAAGTTATGTTACTTTTCTTACCTTTTTGTTTTTCCCCTGAGAGCTTCAAACAGCTAAGCAGAACGATACTAATCTTCTGTTCTTCCAGAAGTTGTGGCTCCTTTCCTGGATGTTTATTTTCATTCTGTCTACACACAGACTTTCTCATAGTGCATAAATACACTGCACTGCTGGCTGTGTGGGTTTTTTATTCTTAAGGGAGCTGATTAGGGAGGATCCAGGAACAAAGAGATGGATTTTGTGTGCTAACGTAATTTATAAACGTAAATTTAACCTTCCTCTTTTGCTATTGTATAAAACATCAAATATTTCATATACTGTGAAGTGTCCTTTCTAACCACTTTCCTTCACAAAAAAGTAATTACCATGCAAAATGGTTTTGTAGAGGTATAGGAATTTAGCTAGGCACTTTCCTGAAATGCCAGTATGCCCATTTCATTTCCAAGAATATACCTGACTTCTGTGGTGTGCTCTACCATTGCTTTCATCTCTTGTTAGTGACAGTCACAGAATCACAGAATCATTACGGTTGGAAAGGACCCTCAAGATCATCTAGTCCAACTGATAGCCCTACACCACTCTTATCCCTAAATCATCCCCTGAAGAACCACATCTATCCTCTTCTTAAAAACCTCCAGGAATGGTGACTCCACCACCTCCCTGGGCAGCCTATTCCAATATCTTACCACTCTTTCAGTAAAGAAATTCTTCCTAATAGCTAATCTAAACCTACCCTGGCACAACTTAAGCCCATTCCCTCTAGTCCTGTCGCTAGTCACAAGGGAGAAGAGGCCAACACCTGCCTCTCTAGAATGACCTTTCCAGTAGCTGAAGAGAGTGATAAGGTCTCCCCTTAGACTCCTCCAGGCTAAACAAGCCCAGCTCCCTAAGCCTCTCCTCATAAGGCCTGTTCTCCAGACCCCTGATTTAGTTGCCTTTCTCTGCACCCTCTCTAGTAGCTCAATGTCCTTCCTAAACTGTGGTGCCCAAAACTGCACACAGTACTCGAGGTGTGGCCTCACCAGTGCCGAGTACAGTGGCAAGATCACCTCCCTGCTCCTGCTGGTCACACTATTCCTGATACAAGCCAGGATGCCATTGGCCTATCAATTAAAGCCCTATCAATTAGCCCTGCAATCAGTTGTGCAAAGACCCTTATTCCCGTTGAGAATGGTGACTTCTGTTTGGTGTCTGTAATCCTGGTGCTGTGTAGGCCATCCCATTGTCAAAAAATCCAAATTTGTGACTGTGACACCAGCCATGGAGCCACATGTTAATGGACTGAATGTGGTTGATCTGTCCTGGATCACTGCCTGCAACTGGAAGAACAGATGAAAAAATAACTTGTGCCCCAGAATCCTTCACCACTTGCCCCAAAGCCCTAAAGTCTCTTTTTATTGTTCTAGGACTACCATATGTTACTTCCACTCCTCCTACATGAAAGATCAGGAGTGGATAGTAGTCTGAGGATTGCACTAGGTTAGGGAGTTTTCTAGTGACATCCCTAACCCTGGCTCCAGGGAGGCAGCATACCTCCCTATGAGAAGGGTCTGGTCAACGTATTGGCCCCTCTGGTCCATTCAAAAAGGAGTCACCTATGACCATAACCTTTCTGTTTTTCTTTGTGGCAGATGTTGTAATAGTAGTATGCTTTTATGAGCATGTACGTACCTCTGGTGTAGAAGCATGCTTTCCTGAGCATGAACGTACCTCTGGTGCAGGCTGCTTATCTTCCATATCATCATTAGAGAGACCTTTCCCAACCAGAGACTCAAACCTGTTCTTTAGTGGCACCTGGGAAGATGAGGTAGGCAAGGGAGGTGGTTTTTTGCTGCCTCTACCACGGACTGTATTCCATTCGTCCCTCACAGCAGGATTACTACATCTGGGCAGATAATGGGAAACAGGGGCCTTCTGATTGTGAACATTAGCAGATGGCTGCTCCCTTTTAAGATTCAGGGAGGGCAGCCTCAGACTCCCTGATTCTCCTAAGCCTCTCCACTTCATCTTGCAGCTTTTCAACCTTATCTTGCAGCTGTGCCACTCGGTTGAGCAGATCATCTACGTGCTCACACCATGTACAGCCCCCTGCTACCAGGGACAGGCCAAGACACTCCTTGCAGCAAGAAGCTTGCAGCATTACATCCTTCTGGGGGAGCTCTGTCTGAATTCCCACCTCCATTTTGGACGGCTTCAAGAACAGAGTCGTCTTCTGCCAGGTGGAGACCGTTATACCTAGAAGTACTAACTAGAGATAAATATATCTACAAACACTTTTTTTGGGATTTTCAGGTTTTGGATTTTTTGTTTGGTTGGTTGGTTGGGTTTTTTTTAAATACTGCCGCAGAAGGCTGCTTTCCCGCCTCAACAAAATGGAGCTGCTTCCGGCATCGCCGCGTTTAAATGTGAGCGGGTCCCTGGGAACGCCATAGTTGCATCTCATGAGAAATGCCGACCGTGCCAGTCCCTTCTGAGCTGAGCTCTCCCATGCTGGAGAAACCCCCGCCTGCCTAAAAAGAGAAGCCAAGGGAGAGAAAAAAACTCCCCGCAGTTAGTGCCGGAGTTGGTACCGCTTTCCCACCTCAGCAGAATGGAGCCGCTTCCGGAATCGCCGCATTTAAATCTGCCGCAGGTCCCTGGGAACGCCCTAGTCATGTCTCGCGAGAAATGCCGACCGTGCCAGTCTGTTCTGAGCCGAGCTCTCCTGCACTGGAGAAACCCCCGCCCACCTAAAAAGAAGCCAGGGGAGAGAAAAAAACTCCCCAGAGTTAGTGCCGGAGCTGGTACCACTTTCCCACCTCAGCGAAATGGAGCTGCTTCTGGAATCGCCGTGTTTAAATCTGCCACGGGTCCTGGCGAACGCCCTAGTCACATCTCGCAAGAAATGCCGACCGTGCAGGTTCCTTCTGAGCTGAGCTCTCCCACACTGGAGAAACCCTCACCCACCTAAAAAGAGAAGCCAAGGGAGAGAAAAAGCTCCCCGGAGTTAGTGGCGAAGCTGGTACTGCTTTCCCGCCTCAGCAAAATGGAGCCGCTTCCGGAATCGCCACGTTTAAATCTGCCACGCGTCCCTAGGAACACCCTAGTCACGTCTCGCGAGAAATGTTGTGCCTGCCAGTCCATTCTGAGCCGAGCTCTCCCACGCTGGAGAAACCCCCGCCCGCCTAAAAAGAGAAGCCAAGGGAGAGGAAAAGCTCCCCAGAGTTAGTGCCGGAGCTGGTACTGTTTTCCCGCCTTAGATGAAATTGAGCAGTGTGATAAATGACTAAGTCTTTAAGCAAGATGTTCGTAATTTTATTGAACAAATTAAAGAAAACAAAATAAATAAATAAGGGCAAACAAACAGAGTGGGGTGCCCTAGGAGTCCTAGATATATGAAGACTCACATGGAGTTCAGTTCCCTCCTTTTTTACTTCTTCTCCAAGGTCTCCTCCCCCTTTTTTCCCGCCATACAACATCTCATTGGTCCTTTTTCCCGCCATGAAGCATCTCATTGGTCACCTATACTAATGCATATTCATGACTAGTTCTGAGAAGGGGTTGGTTTTTGCAAATGAATTCCAGAACAGGTGCATGTTCCCTTTACTTCTTGGGGTCTTCTCGGCTCTTCTGTGGTGGTCGATGCGTGAAGTAAACAGTCTTCCTCAGCCGGTTCTTAGGATGACCTTAAGCTTCATGCCTGTGCTTCTACAAACTTTTCTTTACAAAACACCGTGTGGTTAATAGAACTGACATATCATAAGAACTATACATAGCCGACATTTTAAGAACAAACAGAGCAGTTGAAGCTCGTGGTTATACAAGGGGATGCGTGAAGAAGACCACACCCCATCACGTACCCCTAATGATATTTTATTTCAACATGAATCAGGTGAACATATTTCATAGCTGCTTCTGGAATCACTGCATTTAAATCTGCTGCGTGTCCCTGGGAACGCCCTAGTTGCGTCTCATGAGAAATGCCGACCCTGCCGGTCCCTTCTGAGCTGAGCTCTCCCGCGCTGGAGAAACCCCCGTCCGCCTAAAAAGAGAAGCCAAGGGAGAGAAAAAGCTCCCCGGAGTTAGTGCCGGAGCTGGTACCACTTTCCCGCCTCAGCGATGATCTTCTACACAGTGTATTTCAAAGACAAGAGTTAGCTCTAGTGTAGTCATTCCCAGAGGGATCTTCTGATGCGGGGTTGCTTAAGACCAGTTCTCTATCCAGCCTGCATTTACCTTATAGTGGTATTCAGCATCTCTAGTCAGCCATTTCCGTTCCTGAAAAGCCCTTTCAAATCTATCCAGGCTTGTAACTTCAAAACTCATTATTTTTCTCCATATTGTAAGACCAAATGTTATGGGAGAACATATAGACAGCAAATAGAAAAGACTCCAGCAAACAGAACTGCAGTGTTTATGCAAAGGTGCGTTTGGATACTGTATGGTATCATAATGATAGTATTAGTAGCAATCAGTGAAAATTTATATACTGCATTCATGGTTCATGTCTATTAGTGTCACCAAGCTTTTATAGTAATTATTTCTATGTAACCACATGTAGTAATTAATCAAGCCACAGCAGTTACAGAGCACAGTACATGGGGGATGTTTTGTACTGGATAGTATGTGAAGTGAGGTCAGTAGTTGTTTCCTTTCAGAGCCTTGGTTGAGGAGAAGCCATGTGAGGAGGATGCGTATTCACTGGAAACAGAAGGACATCTCAGTTTAAATATGCTATTGTCTTCCTCTGTGGCTTGGTAGCAGCACTAAAGCAGCTAACGCATTGTCTTAGGACAGGCACACCAGAAGGTGGCAAAAGATTCTTTTAAGGAGTGAAAGAACCAAGGCCTCTGTGGAGTGACCCAAACCAGAGAGGTTATGAATTACAGATTGGGTACAAGGTATTCTGATATCCAGAAATGTTTGGTCTTGTGAGATATGTCCAAAAGGCAGAAGCTTCAGAATTTCTGTACAAGCCAGAGGTAAAGACCCTCTGTAACAGATAAATTAGTTTTATGCCAGTGGAAGGAAGGAAGGGCTCTTCTTAAAAGCCACCCTTTCCACCCTACTGCATCCTGTCTGTCCCTGGTACTATGACTACCCCATCTCCAAATGTAGGGTTGCACTCCCTTGCTGTTAACTAAACCCAGTGGGCTGGCTTCACTCCTGTGCTGCCTCCTTTTAATTTCTTTATACTAGGGATGAATTTGGCACAGGGAGTCACTGCGTAGTAAATTGTGTATTACCTGTGCAAGTAACAAAATGTTTAAATTGCCTAATGTGCGTTGCAGTCAGCCACCAAATGTCGCTAGCTCATACAGATTGTGGGAGTTCACACGGCTGGCTCAGCAAAGGGTTTGGCCAGGTTTCCCTGTAAAATCAGAGAGAAAACCTGCAGCATCCCACAGTTCTTTTTGAACTTCACTGCAGATACTTAGTGTGGAAACAACTGTCTGTCACAAAGGGACATTGTCTACTTAGAAATTATATTTCCGTCTGAAAAATGGTTTACAGTTTTATCTGGGTTTACTTCAACTTAAAGAAGTTAACAGAAGCGTTCAGTTATTTATCTTTTAGTAGTGTAGTGGACAGGCTTTTGTGTAAAAATTCAGTTTTTCTCAGAAAACAAATGTATTTCTGATATTACTGCATGTATATATGTTAAGGACTTTCTTATTAAAAGATTTCAGTGAAGAAATATTAAAGCGTTCTTTAAGTACAAAAAACCAAGCTGTCAGAGGCCTTTATAACACTAATATTTAATGTTTAATTTCAAATATATGTTTCCAAAAATGCAGAATGCCTGTAATGTAATGAAAAATTGTGTGTGCATTTGCTTCAGTGCTGAAAAATGCCTGCACATCAATAGGAAACAGCAGTGCTGCTCCGTTTTTCCTCCTATTTCTTACAGATTCATGTGTCTACAAATAGTAGAGTTGTGACTAACAGTTCTATCTGTCATGAATGTTGCGGTTGCAAATCTCTTCTAATTCATATGTATTTTCCAGTTTGATCCTTGTACAGTTCATAGGAAGTTTCCTGGAGTATTAATTTCTGTCTCTTTTTTTTCAGATTCTGCTACAAGTTCTCAATTTTTAAGTTCTGTACAGAGAAAGTACACAAATGCAATATTTATTTGTTTGAAAGATATTTCTGATTGCTTAGGAAAAATACTAAGATGTTTTTTATAAATAACAACAGTGCTCATTTTGGTCAAAGTGTTTTATTGTATTGAACAGTCAGGGAGATTTGCCCATTGAAACCCAGATTTTCTTGGTTCAGACTCCTCTGGGTAAGAGTTATAATAGCAGCAGTGGATGTGATCTTGTGCTTTCTACAGACAGAGGGAGGAGTAGAGAAAGCTAAACCTAGTCTGAACTTGCCACCAGTGAAGACTGGCCAGTATATGGCACCTGTGTCTCCAGATGCACGTAGTCTGTGACTCACTGGTGGTGCTTTCTTGGGCTGCCTGGCTCCCCCAGGGCACCAAGGACAAGCTGCTTTACCTGGCTTTTATCATTTAAATGGTGAGGTGGGGTTTTGTTAAATGTAACAGTGCTGAGGTATAGCTTTAAGTCCATCTATACAGATTAAATGTTTTTTAAAGCTTAACCCACAGTTGTACCCAGCTTGTTCTGAAGAGGGCGTCTCTCGGAGAGGGTTCATCCTGCCCTCATACTCTTCTTTCCTACAGTGTGTCTGCTCTAGCTGAGACCAAAGACAGTATTCATTAAGGCATATTTTGTGAGGAGGAGACCTGTCTTCTAGAAGAAGCACCAACAACCAATACTGCATTAAATGCCTGCCAAGTAGACTTCCAGTCATTGCTGACTTGTGCTGATTCACACCAGCAGACTAAAAATGAAAATATTTGCGCTAGCTTCTAGCCCTTGGAACAGCTCAGATCCATTCATAGGACAGTAGCAGAGTCTGATTTAAACTCTGCAGCGAGGAATTAAAAAGGCAAAAAGTAAAATCCTTTTTTATGTTCCCTCAACATCCCCACATTAAGTCACAGAATCATTACGGTTGGAAAGGACCCTCAAGATCATCTAGTCCAACCGATAGCCCTACACTACTCTTATCCCTAAATCATCCCCTGAAGAACCACATCTATCCTCTTCTTAAAAACCTTCAGGAATGGTGACTCTACCACCTCCCTGGGCAGCCTATTCCAATATCTTACCACTCTTTCAGTAAAGAAATTCTTCCTAATAGCTAATCTAAACCTACCCTGGCACAACTTAAGCCCATAAATGTTTCTGTTTTCATTGTGCAGATGTGCCTTACTATTTCAGTGAAAACACCTTTGTGCACACCTGTCCAAGGGAAGAAAGATTTTTCACCAGCAGTTACTGTGAAGGTGTTAAGTGTTCAGCCATCCTGCTAGCAAATTTGAAGTCATTAAGGGATTTGAGGAGCTGCTGTTGTGAATTTCTTCCTCCACATATAAACCTGGAGCATATACGTTAATAAGGAAATTGCTGTGAGTCTTATTCCTGTGCTGCATTTGTAAAATGCTTTGGAAGTAAAATGCTATTTTTAGGAGTATAGACCAGTAACACTGGCAGTTCTTGGTGTCTGTGTACAGTCTTGCAGTTTTTTGTAGGGGGAAGAGAGCACTGCATTTCCTTTTCTGGCCAGTGACTCAGTTTATCAGACAGACTTGGTCTTGCTTCACATGCCCTATTTCTGAGGAGGTGTTGGCTGGTTTGCTTTCCTGCTTATGGATGGCATGAGGCTGGACTCTGAAAGCACAGTCTCTTCCACAGCAATGTCTTTCTCTGCAAAATAGGATTAACTGCTGTTATCCAGGTTTGCAGTGCCAAGATAGAGCTCAGCACTGTCATCCTGGGCTAAGGGAGGCAATTGGGCTCATGGGCTTTGGCAAAACCATCCATAGTGTCCTGCTTTGGGTTAGAACAGAATTAATTCTGTTCAGTGATTTTATTTTTCTAAAAAGTAGTCCATCCCATATACATCATATTCAGTATCAGCCCCTCCAGCTTTGCCAGAGCTACCTGCTAACTTCCCCTTTAAAACCTGAAATTCCTGAACCTTAAGCTCACGCATTTCGGGAAGGACCCTGCCCCCAGGGGGAAACGGAAATCGGAGGGTTTTGGGACCCTGGTTTTGCGGCTGGGACTTAGTCTGTACTTGGAGCTAGCTGCTGGACACATGGAGCTGTTTGGACTCATGCTGGGAGATAAAAGCATGGCTGCCTGCTTGAACGCAGCTGGGAGCTGGAGATCCTGGCACGGGACATTTTGCTGCAATCACTGTGGTGATGTAGTTATCATAAAAAGGGTCGGGGGGGTTTCGGTATTTGGGTCCTGTATATATTTATATATGTTCCATTTAACGTTGTTATTATTAAAGTAGTTTTAGTTTTACTTTCCAATCCAGAAGTGTCTCTCTCTGCCTTATTGTTTCCTATCTCTTCTGGTTGGAGGGGAAAGGGGGTAATAAGGAACGTCTGCCGTGGGTTGGTGGTTGGCTCAGCCCCCACCCTACGACACATAGGAACAGGACTGAAAAATCCAGTAACGTTCTGCAATTAGGTAATGCTGGCATGTTTGGTGTAAATTCAGAGTTGGTTGGAATTTAATGTATTGGTAATGAAGAGGAGACATATATTCATCACAGTCACTTTTTTCTGTGCAGTTCTTGGTGTGATCACCCCTCAGACATGCTGAGCTCTCTGTCATTAGTGCTGTTTTCTAATAGACAAGGTAGCATTTTGATCCTTTTTGCAATGCACAGAGTTGCAGTTAGGCTCTTCATGTCTGTAGTGTCTGTCAAAATCTGACCTTGATGTTGCTATTGGCAGAAAACATTGCTACCAGTTACGCTTTTATGTGAATTCAATTTCAATTAGTTGGCTGCTTTGATTTGTATTTATTTGTTAATTGCGCCTTCTGAAAGCCATGTTAAATATTAGGAAAGATGCCATTGGATTTTCTAATGGGAATTCACCATTGGTTCATTCTCGTTCTTTATGCCTCTTTTCTAGTTGCTGATGCTACTTATGGCTGGTTTGCTTCATAGAGGAGGATCAGAGAGATATTTTTGTCCCTTATCCTATGACTTTCTGGTCTTTTATAGTAAGACAATAGCTCTGTACTTCAGAGGGGAATAAGAGCCTCTGCTCTTCAGATTGGTGAGATGTCAGTATCTTTAGGCATCAAGAAGGGGCAGTGCCTCTTATTTTCTTAGAAAATAGTAAGCACTGGCATATCAAAGCAAGAAATGAGAATCTTCCCCCATTCCAGCTGAGCAGGGGCCCACAGTGGATCCTTTGTAGGCTCGGGTAAGGTTGGGTGGTGGGGAAGGTAGGTAATCTACATCTCACAAGTCTATAAGCAAAATTTTAGGAGGATGGGCAGAGTGATGAACGTTTGAACTTGAACTTGTTCGCAGAAATTTCACCGAGTCCATATAGTGTTTGGAGAGCAATACCTGCCTCTTTAGTACAAAAGTGTAGCTATTTCTAGATCTTCATTGCTATTCAGAGAGATGCATAGCATAATGCTTGAATAAGACAAAAAAAATAATCCCCTAAATAGATCAAGGACTGAGTGTTTATCTAAAATAACAATAACATTCATCATCTTTTTTTCCCTCCAATCTGTTTTACTAGACTATTTTGAGGATTGTGGTCCTTGGCATATGGGATTACATTGAAAACAAAATAGAGGTAAGCACTTTTACTCTTTGTTTTGTCTTCTGGGCAGTAAGACATAGAAAGAACTACTGTGGGTGGCTTTGTTCCTGACCTGGTGGAATACAATATATTTTCACTTTGATAAATGTGCACAATTTCTCATTATATGCATGTATACACAGGTGTATGACACAGTCTCCTTTTCTGTGAGAAGCTCAGAAGAGTGTGATATTTGGAAATACTTTATTAAGGGAGGGATTGTGGCATTTTTGCCCTTTAAGTCTATTTACGTTGGCCTAACTGTTGATACTGCTACCCTGAGATAATGAGCAATATGAGTAAAAATTGCCATGTGACTTGTGTAACCCCATTCTCTTAATCAAGTTGAAATTAGAACTGGTTGAAAAATTGTGTGTAGTTTTCTGATAGAAAGTACTGGTTTGGTAAAACCCCTAATTTTATTTTGAAATTATGTTTTAATTAAATTGAATGATGATAAACACTGTACTTAGTACCTGAAACTAAAAATTAGGTAGAACATGCATGCTGTTGCAGAGGCAGATAAGGAAATGCATGTGTTGTAAGTAACACAAAATCCCAATCTGAGTAGAAATCTGGAGATCAGGAAAATGAAAAGCTCTTTCTGGATGCAGTCTGATAAACTAGCGCTGCATAGCACGCACCAGAACAAATTCTGGGTTTTCTTGGAGCTTAGTAACAAGTTTTTAACTTGTTTTGCTAAAAAAAAAAAGTGCAACTTAAATTACTGATTCAGAGATTCTTGTTATTGAGTCTAGATGTGGCAGTTTCTGATAATTCATTCTGGTAGTTGGAATGGAGTGATATTGTTCACTGCCCATCAAATGGGGGCTGTAAGAAGTGTTTCTTTTCAGTACACTGAGTTGTTATGTGCAATTCTGAATGTGTAGTGCACAGAAAATTTATGTCCTGCCTTCTTATGCAAACCATTAATCAGTGATCTTTGGCAGCTGAGAATGGTCTCAGTAGGAATGAGAGCTCTCTTCTACCCTGCTAAGCAAGCGTAGATGATACACAATGCTATTGCCAGTTTGCTCTGAAATGTATTTACTCACACATTTCTGTCTAATAATTTGCACAGTTGCCTTTTGTGATCTAATACCAATGCAACCAATATTATACAAATCATTCTGAATAGTGCCAGTAGTCAAAATCCTTGAAAACCTAACTGCTCAATAAAGGTGAGAGCAGGGAGACTTTCTGTCTTGATGCACAGCTGTTCATTCCCACACACGTTGTGTAGTCAGGACATGGCCAAGAGCCATCGAGTCTCTTTGCTTGATCTTTTTCTACTTGTCTTCCTGATCTCTTCATTTAGACAGTAAGATCCTTGGGCAGGGACTGTATCCTTTTGGGGGATGATACTATGCCAAGAACGGGAAATTAATACCAATGATAATAAAACTCTTTGGCCGTAATAGCATTTAGGCTATCACTTCTGCTTGGGGATTTTAGCCAGTATTTCCAAATACCTTTCTCTCTCCCTGCCCTCCCACCACAGTTTATCTCTCCTCACCTCATAAAATGCACTCGTGAATTCTGTTGTGCTCCCTAAAAAGGATACAGGTTTTCTGTGGCTTGGCCACTTCTTACGTCCCTTTCTAATACGTACGTAATTACATTTCTTCTGGGCAAACTGGGAGCCCTTCAGAATCCCCAAGCAGGAATGGCAGGGTTGTGATCTTTACGAAGGGTTTGAAAAAAATTGTTTCTCTCCAGGTATTTGATGGTGCTGTCATAATCTTGTCCTTGGCACCAATGGTGGCCTCAACAGTGGCTAATGGCCCCAGCAGCCCATGGGATGCTATCAGCCTTATTATCACACTACGAATCTGGAGAGTGAAGAGGATCATTGATGGTGAGTGGTGATTCAGTTTCTGACCCGAAGAATTGCCTGGGAGAAAAAGAGATTTTAGAAATATGAAAAGATTGCTTGTCACCACTGTTTCTATCATCCTACTTCCTCTTACATTTTAAAAGCACTGAACATGAAAGTTATGACTCCTGTGGAGGAGAGTAGGTCTCAAGTTCATGGCTGTATTTTCTGTTCCCTAGGAGCCTTTGTAATTGATTGGTTTTTCTGTTAGGCACCTTCACATCCCCTACCCGGTGAAGTAAATGCCCTGACCTGCTTCCTCTCTCTAGCAACCAGATGTCATTCCCGATTCTGCAAAGTAGTTGCTTCCAACCTGCTTTTCTGATATTTGCTGCACCCTCTCCATTTCCATCCAGCTCTGTCCTGGGGCTTTCTTGTCCAAGTTCTTGTCTGTAATACAATTTTTATGTCAGATTCCAGGAGCATTTCCCTACCATGGGGGTTCTGCGCTGAAGCTGCTCTCTGCAGTGCTGGTGTCCTGTACAGGATAATAATGAAGCATGTATTGGTATTGTTTTGCACAGACCTCTGTGGGAAAGCACCAGGGGAGATAAGGAAGCCCCAGCACATCAAGATTACAGAGAGAGGAACCGCTTCTGTGTCTGGAAGCAAGGACTTTAGTGTAGGCTACTGTTCAACAGTATCAGACATTTCAGGTTACAGGGAGAGGAGGTGGAAAAGGAATAAATGAAGGGTCACGTTGCTCATGTGTGAAACATCACAGTCAAATTGTTATTCTGGGTTCAGGTGCTCAGGAAACTCTGTATTCAGCTGAGGAAAGGTTGTAGTGCTCTGACTACACATTCAGGGTCTTGTGTGGCTTTAGAAAACATCAGGATTTGCACTGAACTCTGAATTTGCCATAGTTATGAGAGGAACAGAATTTCCAGAGGCATTCAGAAGACTATTGAAAACTGGGCTGTATCTTGCAAAGCAATAGAAAATAAATACCTTTTTGCTTTTTAAAATACTCTTTTTGGTCTGCTATTTCCATTAAGGACTTATTTCTTACCACAGAGTCTAGGAATTAAATGCTCTTAAGTAGCTATTTTCCTAAGGGAATCATGCTGTTTAGGTTTAGAGGGGAAGGGCCTGTCTCTGAGCAGAAAATTCTCCTACCCATCAATTCAGGAAATCTGTGGTAAACACTGGAAAAGTTCTGTGTTAGAGCAGCGGAAGCTAGGAAGAGCAGGCAGGGTGCATTTCAGCTGAGCCAGGCAAAAGGTCTCACCAAAGAAGACAGACCCTGTTGATGACCTACATTTCACATGTTAGAAATCCTTCCCCAGAACAAATACTGTAGTGCTGTTTCTGTAAGAAGTACTCTAGTTCTCTACATGTGAGTGAAAGGAGTGGCATTCTTTGGTCTGTAAAGGTTTTCCCTCTGATAAAAAAAAATCACAGCTGGGTTACTTTAAGTGCTTATTTGTGTTTTTCAGCCTATGTCCTTCCAGTGAAAGTGGAGATGGAAATGATGATTCAGCAGTATGAGAAGGCAAAGGTTATTCAAGATGAGCAGCTGGAAAGACTAACCCAGATCTGCCAAGAACAAGGGGTAAAGTTCAGTTATGTCTTTATTTACATACAGCTTGTCATGGTAAATCAAACAGTTCATATACTTTGCTAAGGTTTGAGAAGTGTCACTATGACTTCTGTTGTCTCAGGTCTCAGTGTTAAGGAAGTATTAGCTGCAGCCAGGATATTGTCAGCATGCTATTTGTCAAACAGCAGTTGTCTCCCTCTGCTGCTGTGCTTTTGTTTTGTTGGGTTGTTTTTTAAGGTGAGGAAAACAAATGTGAGGAATAGAAAAAGAATGCGTCCAGCATGTAGTTTATTGGAGGAGTACAGGCAGCTTGACGTAGTACTAACAACATGCAAGTGTCATTGCATTGTTGGAGACTGCGGCTATATCAAGGCCATATTCCTAGGAAAAGTGTGTGCATTTGAAAGCTAATGAATCTCCCTGCTTTAAATGCAGAAGGCAGCTTCCCTGTAGGTCACTGAGATGCTCTTTGGCAGACTCAGAAAGTTGCAATAGAAGCTTCTAGTTCCTGGAAGCAAGTGAAGATTTAAGACTCTTTCCAGGCCCCCAAATGTTCAGTGATTCAGTCTTGAGGTAAGGGAAGGTGAAGCTTAATATATCTCAAGTGAATATATTGACATTAAAAAGGTGTAAACCCACTATATGGGCAATGAGCCAGGAGTTTTTGCAGTTTGTCTCATGCAAATGAGTTCCTGAATAAACCTGCTTTAAAGTAGAAACCAGGGATGTATATTGAAGCCCAGGCTAAGCAAGCACTCAGGTAACCATCAAACTTGCAACATAATGTAAGTTATGTTGTAACAAACATACAAACAAACATAATGTAAGTTATGCTGTAACAAACCCCCCAAAGTGACTTCTTATTTTCAGTTGTAAGGGCAACTATGAGGTGTACAAATAAATCCTGGAGATTTCTAGCTTCAGCTCCCACTCCCAGTTGTGGTAGGTGCTTTCCAAATACAAAATGTGGACACCTGAATCACTATCAGTCAAAAAGTTGAAAGACATGAGGAGAGGCAACTTGCCCCAGAACAGACCAACTGCCCAAAAGGTCCATAGCCTGAACCAGGGACTTAGGTGCCCATCTTTTACCAAGGAATCTAAAATACTTGTGAAATTATCAATGTTTAGGTTCCCAAATGGCTTTTTAGATTTAGATCCAGATCTCCTGGGTCTCAGCCTAGGATTCTGTGATGAAGTCTTGGTGATGTTAGATTGCCTTGTCTATTTGATGAATTGAAGACTTGTTGACAGTGTGTCTCATTTCATAACACTGGTTTTGAGAGTCTCTCATGTTAACAGGAGCAAATTTCTAAACTTTAAGCTTGACTTTTGCCACAAATTAGTTACTTCCAACTCTGTAAGTATCTTCAGTGGCACAGCTGCAGTCCAAGTCATGACAACTTTACACGGTGACATTAAGTGATTCATGGTTCTGTTATGGTTGTGAAACAGGGAAATGGCATATACCTTATTTTACAGGGGAGAGATTATCCATTGACCAAACACAGGAGACAAATCAGAGATTTCTTGAGTCCTGTTGCAATATTTTGTCTGTCAGACCGTGCTACTAGGCTGAAGGTCTTGATAATCATAGATTTGACAACATTCATTTTTAGGAAATGTATTATGTGGCCAGATAACACACTCAATCTCTAAACAATTTTTGGAGTTACTATTTCCTAGTTTGTGAGTAGGGATGGGCTCATTATCCCACGTGGGTTCAGGAGCAGCTTTTGCAACTCTCTGTTCTGATCCATGTGCTCCTGGTCTGCATGCCTGGCTTGCAGAGTGGCTGAGCTCTGACTGTTACAGCATAGCTGTACATCAAGCACACAGAGACACTGCATTCCCTGAGGAGTGGATGTGTGAAAACACAGCCGGTTCTCTCCTAGCTTTCAAGTGTCATCAGTTATGGAAAATAGGGACTGTAGAAAAATGACAGCATACTAATCCCTCCTATTTTACTGTCCTGACTTCCTGCCAAACAAGTGTCTCAGCTGTTTAATAGAAGGTAAATGTACGAATTTGCTCCAGTTAGCAATGTAAGACATTGACACAAGCACTGCATCCTTCTTTTGTAAATTATTAGCTTCATAATTCAGTCAAGAACAAGTTGTCACCATTGCAATATTCACATTTACACTGTGTACAGTACCTGGTGGGAAAAAATGTCTCCTAATGGTATTTAATGTATAAAATTCTGCCAGGTTTTTGTTTCTTCATTTGATCATCCTTCCTGACCTTTCTAAAGGATTGCTCACTTGTGAAGTTTTAAGTGTGCATATCTGTGGTTTTGAGTTGGAGGTTTGCCTACAATAGTCTGGCTGCTCTCAAATCTGGAGTGCTGGCAGAGAGGGATTCCAGTTTGCCTTGTCTGTGTGATGCCACCTCTAGCATGGGCAGGTGGGGTAGCTGGGTGCTGTCCGAAGCTCATACCTGTTGCCTCAGGTACATGCTAGGCTTCAGCAGTGCCAGCTCAAGTAGGAAGGATGGGCAAGCCACCATGGTTGCCTACATCTCAGCAGCGAATGTAGATACTGATTCATCCTGAGGCTGCACCTTTGTGACCCCACTGGTGATTTGCATTTATTTTATAATTACAGATAGGGCCGAAAACATTCCTTTTAGAAAGATTTCCTAGCAGTTCCTTTTCTGAGGTCCTGTGTTCTGTTTCTTAAGGCTTTGCCACTTGTCAGCCAGTTGGGACTGAAATTCTCAAGGTCTGGTGTCTTCTGCAGATGAAATTATTGTGAAAGTTTCAGACAAAATACTACTTCTGAGGAGGAATTGAGAAAAAAATGAGCTGTTTTGTTCAAGATTTAAAACAAAGCCTGTTGGGGCTAAGTCTGTGAGAAGTCCCATGCCCTCCTGTTTTGAACCTTAATACTTGATAGGCAAAAATGGGGTTTCTGCTTTAAAAAAAAAAAAAGCAGGAAAGATGCAACCTTCCTCCATCTTACATTTTGAATTCAGTTTCTTTTGTCAGTTGTATATTTTCTTGGCCAGTGACAGGGTATCACAACTATAAAGTACATTTCCATTGTGGAATGACATTGGAGACATACTTCTGCAAACATGGAAACTCTTTCCAGATGTTAACTTTTGGCTAGCCATACATCTGAAAGCCAGAATATATTTTATAAGTTATAGTTCCATGGACCACCTCTCTGTTCTCTGTAGTACCCACTGAAACTGTTGGAATAGTGTGCTGCTTTATTTATTCTCCGTTGGCAGTAAAGGCAGAAAATACTGGAAGGGCTGAGATAGCTGTACAGGACTTCACAAAACATGAGAAAAGTTAACAATCACAGTAACTGGGCTTTCTAAAATGGGTAATGATAAAAGGTGAAAATGTCTCACTATCAAAATGACTATAAAAACTATGAACAGAGCGTGTTGCTGACGGTATTGTTTAGCAGAATAACTTACATTACAAAACAAAGTTTCATTAATTGCAAATTCCAATGAGACATGATTTCTTTTTTCCTCTGGAACCACCTATAAAGGAATTTCCATTTCTGATAATATAAGTGATTTGTTCACTTTTAGAAGTCATTCAGCTGAGAACTCTCCAGCCAAGCCTAAGTGTTCAGCATTATTACAAGAGCTCCTTTTCTGTCAGCTCCTATAGAATTGGTTTTTTCATCATTCTTAAAGCGGCAGCAACTATGGAAGCCCTAATCTCTTTTTTATCTTGCAATATCATTTGTACAACAGCTGCTAGTTTAATGACAGGGCTGTTCAGCTGGTAAAATTACCTATTGGAAAAAGAACTTATGTTATCCTTTTGCAATCATTTTATTTTATTTCTAACTACCAGTCATTTTCTTGGTGAACGGAAGGCAGCCAAGGTCATCTTGGGTTTCATTCTGCCCGTAAATCATTAGTTTGTAACTGTCTCCTCATTTTTATTGGTACCAACAATGGCTAAACTAATGGAAGTAAACATTGGATTGTATCCCAGTGGCAGATGAGTTTTAGGGCAGGGCATTCTGTACAGACAACACTAATAGAACTGAGCAAAGTTACTGCTTCTGCATTAGGCACAAATAGGTTTCTGGCTAAAATGTTCATTGATCTGTCTGAAACTATGTCAATCATACTGTGTTGCTAGACCATTAAAGGAGAGCACTGTATGATTCACTGCTAAGTCCCATTCTTGAGTCTTACATTCATGTTGTAAAATATCAGATAACAGGTGGCATGGTTTGTAAAACCAGATATGTAAACTGAGGTGTTATCTAGAAGTCTGGGTAGGTCTCTGTCATTTTATCTGCTTATGAATAATCACCTAATGCATTCTTGAGTGAGGAAGCAGACAGGTGTGCCCAGTAGTTCTTTCTAGTTTGTTTTCTGCCAAAATACTACTAAGTTTTTGCTACAAGAGAACGTGTAACAAATTTTGAAAACACTTTGTAAGCTTAAATTTACCATCGGTGAACTTTTCATGCCTGAGAGAAAGTCTATATCTCTCCTTGTCTTGGTAAGAAGTGTATTTTCACATTAGCCATGTGTATTACACTTTCAGGCTGTCTTCAGCTCCCTCATAGGAGGTGCACAGTGACAAGATACGAGCTTGGGATACGCAAAATTCCTATTAAATATAACAACAAGCATTTTCACTTCAATGGTCAGGCTCTGGAGCAGGTTGCCAGGGAGGTTGTGGTATATGTGAACTTGCAGATGCTCGAAACTTGAGGGGACAGGTTTTTAGCAGCTTGAGCCAAATGGATTTGCTTTAAGCAGGATGTTGGACCAGATGTCTCTCACAGGTCCATTTCAACCCAGTAACGTGTTGTGATTCTATAAAGTTTTCAAGTATCTTTTTTTCCATTGCAAAGTGTGTTAGGATCTTACTGATAAAGGAATCTGACAGAAGCTACCAAAGTGTATGTAATTAAAGATAACGAATATCATAGGTGTCTTGGTAAATACCATCAGTAGCAGGACCAGTACTCAGCTTGTAATTATCTTGAGTCAGGAGATGGTTTACCTTAGTCTCCTTGATCACAAGTTTATCTCCCACACAACAGTATTATTTGCCCACTGTCTCTTTGTGGGATTTACAAGGTTCTTAACACGGATCTAATACCTGTGAGTTAAGTCTTAATTTAAACAAATCAAAGCATGTGTATATAAGTTAATGTGGTTTTATTTGTTTCCCTTCATGATATGCATCATATGCATCCATCCTTACAGGCTGAAGGGAAGATGATGTACCTTAAAATATGAAACATGATTTTGTCAGTACAGCTTTCCTGCAGTATTCCGTATTAGAGAAGCTCAGGTCTATGTTCAGACAGCTACAGATCAGCTCCTGCTGCAACAGAAATTATGTTTAACTTGGCCCAGAGTTTTTACTTGCAAAGACTGTTATATTTTATACCTTTTAATGATTTATCTAGCCTGCCCTGGGCTGCATGACATGCAGTCAGAGCAGTCTCATTAGCTCTTTCACACGTTAGAACTGCCTGAGGTCAGTGTTCAGTGTGCTGTTCAATAGAGATAAGCACCTACAACATAATTTGCACATGCAGTCTCCCGTTGAATTATGCCCTTAAGGAACACCCACTTCTCTTAAACATAACCTTTGTTTTCAGTGGGTTGCTTTTAGTGGCTAAAACTGTATTCCAGCTTCTACAGCATCTTGGGATAGTTTTAAAGTAATAATTGGAAACGGTTAATATTGACCTGATCTACTGAGTAGATGCATGCCTTTTGGGAGAAAAAAATTCTGATTCTTGTATAACTTTTCCTAGGTATTTTATAGAATGTCCTTCCATTTATGATAAATGGTCATTTTTTCCATCCCACACAGTCCCTTTTTGAACATACTAGAGACTTAAGAGGGTTTGAGCTTGCATTTGGAAACAGTATACTGGGTTGGTTTTTGGCTCTGTCTTACACTCTGTATCTGTAAAAGTTATGCTTCTGCATCTCAGTGGAATATGTGGATCACTTTGCATCAGTAACAGTGAATGTGAGAGTGAGACAAACACCATGATTACAATTAATACCCTCTACTCTGTCAACGAAACAATTACCATTACATGTACAACAGTATTTGATACTAGCTTTCCACTGTTCTGATGACTATGTAGACTTCAGGGCAAAGATGAATGGGACCTGAAGCTGCCGTCTGAGTTAATGCAAAAGTGTAAGGGAGAACCTGTGTTAACCAGCTGCAGCTGCTTGGTTTTGTAGGCAATGGCAGTTTCTGCTGTTGCCTTTCTGAATGTTTCTGTGTGCTGTTCACCTTACACATGATGTTAAAGTCTAGAGCTCTGTGCTGTTTTACTGTGCTTATGAATCCGATCTTCCTGTCTGCTCCTGACAGTCTCATTTTTGTTCTGGGTTTTAGACCAGCTGATATAGCTCAGTGTTAAGAGCTGAAAAGAAGACAAGACTGTGGGTTGCATTTGCAGTTAGCAATAAGAGGGTTCACATATCACTTTAAAAGTTGCAAGTCCTTCATCCACTTGTCAGCCTCAGGCAGTGGATGAGGGGAGGATTGCATGAGCCAAGACATCAGGTCTAGATTCAGTTTGTGCTAGAATGTGACATTTGTGGGATCGTTGTAAGCAGGTGCTTACTCTGCTGCTGTGGGAACAACTGTGTAATACTGTCTGTCAAACGTAAGATGGCAGCAAAGCCTCTTCTACTTTTGACATTACTAGAGGTACTAGCTGTTCACCTGAGCTGGTCGTTTTCTCTGAGGATTCGTTTGTCATGCTCTCGGTAGGGTTGGGATTCCACCAAGATGGTCATTTTCCCCTTATAAATAGGAAATAAAGAATTGTTTGCATAAAGAGTAGTTGTCCGACATGGTGATCCCATCAATGGTTGCAGACTGCTAGTCGATGCACTGTGCCAGGCTGAGAACTCCAGAACTTGTTGGCAGAGACTTATTAATAAAATTTCTGAACTTATCTATTAACAACTGGGTGGTAACTGGGCATGGAAATGTTAAAGATTGACAATAATTTGTGCATATTTGGAGATGCTTCTTTATCAGATGGAACATCAGAAAGTCAGGTCTCTTCCCCCATTTTTGTTGTAGGGTAGCATGAAGGATCACCTGCTGTGCTCACCTGTTTCACACCTGTAAAGCACAGTGATTCCCTTTTGAGCTTTGGGTTGTTACAAAGTGCAGCCGATCTTTGTCAATGCTTAAGCTGGTTAAATCGGGTGTGATGCAGACTTAACAGTTGTTGAGCTGACTTTTAGGAAGTTGTATGCCTTTGTGTTATAAAATACCTGCCTTTTTTTTTCCCTTCTTCCATGAAAAAAGAAATTGAATCCTGCCTGTAGGCCAGAATTAAGCATTTTAGTGGCAATATTTCTTTTTTCTGACACACAGGAATGTTTTTGAAGGATGAAATGTGAAATGTAGAAAAACAGTAATGCTTCTTCATTCTTACTGCCTTTAGCTTGAGCTAGGAAAATAGATATGGTTAAGCAATCTTTCTTTTCTTTTTAAATCTCCAGATTTCTTTTTTGCCTGTTATGTTTGAGTGCATTTCTTCCTTTAAACAAAGGCAGTGTTTGAAAGGATATCTTTCTCTCTTTAAAAGTAAAACGTAAGAGAGTTGGGGATTTCTTTTTTTTTTTTCAAGTTAAGGATAAAACGTGAAATCCTTTCATGGCTGCACGACATATTCATGCTGGTACCTCAGGAAGCTTTGGACTAGCTGGGAAAAATTAGCACTACCAGATTGCTATTTCCTTGTAGCTGATAAATTAACACAAACCCTACTATCTGGGATACGCCATAGAGGTTTAATTGAAGGAATCAAGGAGCAGGGCTGTATTTTGATATTTGCTGATACTACCGAAGTCCTCTCTGATGGCCACTGCCAGAGGACCTTTGGTTAAGAGCAGTTAAGATAGGCCAGACCTCTGCCCACCGATTTCGAGACAAAGGAAAAAAGAAAAGCTACATGCTCTGCTAGATCACTGTATTAGGTGGTTTGATAGTGATCTGGAAAGCTTAAAACTGCCCTTTTGCTCTCTAGATGTGAGTCCTGCAGTGGGCCTTCCAGCTATTGTAGTTCCTTTCCTTAAGCTCTGGAAAGCAGATAGTCTCCAGATGTGGCAAACTGGAATCCTTTTTCTTTCCTCTTTTTTTTCTTTCTAAAATCTGCAGAAACTCTGTCTTGTTTCCCCTCTAGTTGCTTACACAGCTTGGAAGATCTGCTTGTGCTCTGCAGGGTGCCTCAGGTTTGTCTGTGGACCACAGTGGAACAAACTAGGTCCCCTGACAGATTCCAGTATCTGACAGCAAAGTAGATTTGAGTCAGCATCTGAGAGGCAAGAGCCAGAACCAGCTTCATTTAGCCTACATGCTGTTACACACCAGTTTTCAAGCACTGAGGTGCTAATTCCATCTCTGTTGTAAATGTGATGTGACAGGTGCAGTGTGGCTCACCGTAGCATCGTGCTCTCTGATGGCTTTTCAGGACTTCAACTATGGGAGGCCCAGCAATGCTAAATTTTAAATGCCTTAGCCTATTACTCACTTCATTTGCTTTTCCCTTTCAGACTCTATAACTAGACATGACTTGGTCACTGATGTACTACTGATCTTAAGAAGGGTTCTAAAAAGTGAAACTCTGCTATGCAGCCCAGTAGCTGTGCTGGGTGGCAGAGGGGAAGAACAGTGGGATGTTGTAGTGTGTAGCATTCAAAGGTGCTCTGCAACCCCTCCAGAAAATTATTTTCCTTCTTGCATTGTGGAAGACCTGCGGCTGTTAAACACAAGGGAAATACACTGTATTATCAGTCAGATTGTACCTAGTACCATCTGTCTTTTTGTCAGGTGTCTGCTTAATGACACCAGTCATGAAGCAAATGCCCTCCTGATTGCAGAAAGCCATTAACTGCTGTGGCTTAGAGAGTTAAGGCTGGAAAAGCAGCAACCTTCCCCAGGGTTTTCTGCACACTGTTGAGCACAGAAGATTTCAAGCTGCAAGAGGACTAGTTGGTGAGGATGGACCATTCTGAGTACTGCTTGGAGAGCCTCTCTCCACAGAAATCCTCTTTAAAAAGTCTAGCATATTAAGGATGTTGGCCATGAACCTAAATCCTGAAGTGCCTGTTAAGAGTGGTCTTCTGTAAAGATATCATTTGATTTGGCAGTGAGAGCTGTTAAAAAATTTGTCCAAAATCATGTCTTCAAGATGCAGATGTACAAAACAGAAGACCAGCAAGAAGCAGTCATTATTTTTAGATTATGTGAAAAATGGTCCAGCTCTCCCATGAGCTCTGGGAGAGCATCAGCAGCTTGGACTCACATTCTGGCTCAACTACATTGTATTTGCTGTCACCTGTCTGTAGTGGTTTAGTGATAAAATGAATACTGTAGTATATAGATAAAATGAGCTGTCAATTATAGACTTCTGGCCATGCTTATATACCATTAATTGCAGTGTTGTTTTTTTCATCTAGTTTGAAATCAGGCAGCTGAGGGCCCACCTTGCTCAGCAGGATTTGGACCTGGCTGCAGAGAGAGAGGCTGCACTGCAGGTCCCACATGTACTGAACAAACAGAGCAGCAACAGATACAAGGTGGTAGCAACTGTAGATTCGGATGATGAAGCCACCGAAAGCATCACTGAGTTGCGACCTCCACGAGGTGAGTGCTGCCTGTGTGCTGCTGGCACAGCTGATCCCTTACAGGGAGTTACTGAACCCAGTGAATACCCTCACTCTACTAGTGAATCGATTGCTTTCCCTGGAGACTGCATTTTCCCATTTTTGCAAAGAGGCTGCATCTACTTCAAAGTGACAGGAGCTGTTGTATTTGCAAACAGAGTGTGAGCAGAGACAATAAAATTACTCGGGAAGAAAATAACTATGATGAACCTTCCCAATGTCCTCATGATTATATCCATCAAACACTAAAGAAGCAACAGCCAAATCAGAATTGGCAAATGGATACTCAGGGTATCCATTTACTCAGGGGTAAAAGCAGGGAAATTGAGAATATTGAAGAACAGTTTTGGTCTTTGGCCACTTGCATTTCTCTGGGTTTAGAGAGGACCCGTGGATTGGCTGTGATGCTTGGCATGCCTAGGGCTGTGCTCTCACCAGATTGCTTAAAACTGCTAGTGCTGAGCAGCCCAGCTGTGCTTGGACAGGGCAGCAATGGTGCCAGAAAAGGGAGTGATGCACTCTGTAGGCAGGTCCTGCTCTGATGTCTCAAGTGCCACATGACTATGGTGAAGAGCAGTCTGCTGTCTGTGAGCTGTCTCTTGGGTAGATGTGTAGTTCAGAAGAATATCAACAGTTCTATTTACTTGGAGCCATTTTTATAATACAAGTGCTAGATCAGAGTATTTTTGGAAAAGACACAACTCATTTTTCTATGATCACCCTCCACCCTTACAATAGAGGGAAGAATGTGTCTTGATCACAGTAACATTTAATGTAATATTGCAGAGGAGACAACACTTTCTACCTTAGTGATGTTAGTTTTTCTTGGACATCTTAGCTTGATTATTTCAGTGGATGAGTGGCATGTGAATATATCTGAATTAGAGGTTTTCATGGTATCTTGATTTTGATCAAACTTCTTAGAAGTCAAGATACAGAAGTACCTTAATCAAAGAGTTTAAGAGAAAAAGCTCACTAGACATTTTCAAATGATAATCCTTTCCATCCTCTACACAGTAATGAAAGCATGTGGGAATTGTTTTTGTTTGTTTTCCTCTAACCACAGTTCAGCCATTAATTATTCCTGATTTGAAATTGTATTTAAAAGCAGACAGTTGAGCAGACTGGCCCCTAAAATGCATTTCCCCCTTTTTTTTTTGTAGTATTTCAGAGGTTTCCCCAGTGGATATATTATAATTTATGCATGTGTTCCTTGAGGGTTACATTTGGAACTGGAGATGGTTGTGCACATTATAAGGAGGCTTGCTGAAATTTTAGTGCTGTGGAGGTTCATCTAGAAATTTTTCTGTCCAAGGTATTCATTCCAACATCCAGGTTAACACAGCTACTCATATTTGTGTCTCCCTGTAACATACTGACCATGTATGCAACAAAGTTGACACACGATCATCAGGATTGATTTCTGCATTCGGCTAGGTTACGTGATTGCAGAGATTTGTGCTTTTCACTGAAAAAAGATGTTCAGCACATAAGAAATAATACAGTATTTTACGTGTCAGGTAAGGTGCAGTTAAGTTATATTTAATCATTCATACTAAGTATACAGAATTAATTTCTGATTCCCAGAAGTCATCTAAAAATACCTGAGGAAATATTTTTGTGCGTTGTATGACAAAGGCTTTGTAGGTGCACTGAGTCCTTGTCTTTAGAAGCTAAATTTAAGTGACTCTTTTAACAACTGTTGTTTATGTTGAATGAAACAGGAGTTGGACAGACAAAAATTTGTGGTCTTGCAGCAGGAGACACCCATCTGTGGTAGTCTTACCGTCATGGATGACAACTGACAAGGGGCCCAGTTAGGACTGCATGAGAAACCACAAGCCCAGTAACAACATTCAATGCTTTAGTTCACAATCCCGGTAACAGCCAGTTGAGGCAGAGAATTTGGTGTGTAACTTCCTGGATTGTTTTGCAAAGGAATTAGTCAGGTACCAGGGGTTTGCAGTGCTGGTTTAGAGGTTGCTTTTGTGTGAGCTACAGGACTTAAAAACCTTGAAAAGGCAGTTACATCTGGGGAAGAAGGATCATGAGCCAGCCGTGCCTGGTTCTTCTCTCTCCCCACCTCAACTGAATGTTTCTTCTCCAGCTCTCCCAGCACCAAATTGCACTCCCAGTACTATACTGGCTGTTGCTGCAGCAGCTTTCACCATTACCATTTTGGCATGCCACTAGCATTTTCTTCATCTACACCATGGCCATTGTGACCAATATATCAGCAAAACCTGAATGTGGTATGTCGAATGGAAGAAGCATGTCTTCAGGTGAAGGTGCCTCCATTTGCAGAGTGTGGAAGGGGTATATTTACCCAGCGTAGGATCTCCCTTCTCCCCACCTGCACAGGTACGTGTAATACTCATGAGACACAGCTCTGCAGAGCACAGACAATTGAGATGTTTCCTGTAGGTCACTTCTGTATCCTTCTGCTTCTCATGTGCAGCAGTTATACTAGCTCTGCTGTCCTCAGGCCTTTCCACACTAGTTGCTCTGCCCGGAACTGTAAGCCGCCAGTGTTTTAACTCCTGGCTTTTGGGTCAAGGATTATGTTTTGCAAGTTATCCTCTGTCTCAGACCACATTAGGAATTGCTTTGCTTCCATTTTCTCTAAGCTGTGTTTTTCCTCCCCAAAGATTCCAGAGTGGTGACTGCAGCTAATCATGCAGTGTGCCACATGGCATTTGTGAGCTTTGAAAAAATCTCTACAGTTGTCTATTACACTCACTAGTTGGAGGAGACAAAAGGGACCAGTTTGCTAATACTGTTAGAAGAAGAAAAGCTACAGTTCAAAGCCACAATTCAGCTGTTAGGCAAAACAGGTTCTTTGCTGTTCTCTTATGCTCTGGCAGAACAATAGCCCTACATATCACACCTGAGGATAGGGTACGGCATAGAATGCATGTGTTTGTGCCAAATTTTGTCAGCCTTTGAACAATCACCATCTTTGAAGAGCCCTGAATTGTGTCAAACCAGCAAGCTTGAGTTGGCTAGGAAACATGCTGCATGAGAAAATGGGATATTCCATCTCAAGCTAATCTTATTTCCCCTGTCTATATTGAACAATGAAAACATTCAGTGCAGAATACCACGAAGGGGTTATGGAATAAGAAATCATTGAGACTTTTTGCTCATTTCCCTGCCTGGGAGTTTTATGGGATAGTGCATAAGTTACAGCTCCTCAGGGGCAGCTGTAGCTTGTCCTCTGGTGTTTACACTGGATTTTGTGCAACCATTTCCTACAGCATTCAGTGAAGTCAATCAGGTAACCCCAGCATCACATGGCACACACAGCACCTGGGGGAGTTTCTGTAGAGACATACGCTGTGGCCTGCACCAGGAGACGACTGTGTGCTGCCTGATTTGGTAGCTTGCACCAAGAGACCTCCTAACGTAGTAGGAATAACTCTTGGAAAATGTATGGATATATAGTATTTTCTAATTAATTTGGCTAAAAAGCAGGAAATTTTTCACCTTTAACTTTCTTTGAATGGAGGTTTTATTTGTCTTGCTGAAAAGCTGGTCTCCAGAGCAGACAAACATGAAGGCTAAAACACAGGCTTCAGCACGCAAGTCAAAGGGTACCATTAGCAGCACCAGGAAAGATGAGGGACTGAAGAGAAGAGCAGGACTCTAGAAGCTATAAACACAGGGCAAAGCTCTGACATTTGCTGCACTGTGAGTACTTTACTTAGCTTCTCTGCCTCAGTTTGTAAAGAGCTTAGGGTGAAAGCTGTTGCATGTGAATGCACAGCAGCTTCGCTAATGATTTTCAGGACCATTGTGGTCAGCCTTTCTCTAAGAGCAAGCGAAATATCCTAAGTGCTGTCATCTCCTTTCTTCTTCCCAGAGATGGTTATCATTTGACATAATGGCAAATACTATTCTATCTGTTCATCTCTAAATTATAACAGAAGTTTTTTCTCTTGCTGAGTTCTCACCTCGTACAGTACGTCACAGTCAGAATAACTTCTAATGTTTTCGGCTCCTGCACAAATCATTTTTAGTATTTGGTATACAAAGTTCCAGGCTTCAGGGAATGCCAAGTTTGCAGTGCCCCATATAGCCATTAATACTTCTTTCCAAAATTTATTATTCTTTAATCTCCCTCATAATATATGAATTAGAGTCCCTAGTGGAAATTCCTCATTTTCCTGCATATATCATTTCAGTTTTTGAAATCGTACAATACTGCCATAGTTTAAGATTAATGTGCCACCCTTCTATTCCTTTGAGCAAGAACCAGATCCTAGCTTGGTTACTTCGCATTGCAGAAAGATTATTTTAGCTCTTCTGAGTCAAATTTCCATTTTTATAGGGTTAGCAGTAAGTCTTTTGCTTTGGAGGACTACTGCATTTTATGATCATGCTTGGAGAGAAGTAAAGCTTGCTCTCCCCATAGGTACCCACTGTTTTGTAAATGAAGGAAGTAGGATACTGGGAGGGGACCATGAAAAATTTTGGAGGGCTTCTCTTAAGATTTTTCATAAGCTGTCTGAGAAGACAAAGCAGGACACTGGAAAGGACTTTGTCAGTTGTTTCTTGCAGGGCAGTCTGAACTGGTTGAACACTTTTTAAACTCTTAAGCCAGTTCCTTTGGTGATCATCTGTTAGTGCTCTAAGGAGAGCCCTGTTGCTGCAGAACAATAGATAAAACATAGTTTATGGTTATTTTCAAATGTTGAAATGTATCTACTTTGAAGCCTACTCCTGGAAATGGTTATATCTTAAGTGCGCTCCAGTTCCCGGTTAAGCTCCATGTAAACTCCATGGAAGAGTGAGGGTTTGGCTTCTCTGTAGGTGCCTCTTTCAGGCTTTGTGCTCCTTTGTGCACTGATCATTCAAGCAGGAATCAAAGGAATTAAACCTTAAGCAACACTTAGATAAATGTGTGTGTAGTTAGTGAAGTTAGGCTCTTGAATTTCATATTCACCACATGGGTGTGGTAGAAGCTTTTCACTTCCAGCGTACAGTCATGTGTGAGGTTGAAGTTGTCTCCCATTATTTATGTGGAGAGGTGTGAAGACAGTGCTGACAGGTAAAGGAACTCAGAACTGGAACATTTTCCACTGTCCAAGCATGCAGCTCCCTTCATAATAATCCCTTTCACAAACAGAACGTGCTCCATGTGACAGCACTGATGTGTTTTACCCTCTGCTGCCATTATAAGACTGTTCCAGCATCTCGCTTTTCTAAATTATTAGAAGTCTTTTCCTAATTCTCAGTCTATGTTTATTCACTGCCAGTTTATTGCAATTTGTTCTTGAATACTTAAATTATCCTTCTCTTTCCCTAGTGTTTACTCAGCTAACTATTTTTTGTTGGTAGCCATATTCTTTCTCAACCTTTGTTACTCTAGACTCAACAACTGTGTCTGTTCTGCACAGACAGTCCCAAGTTCCTCTGTTTGCTTCAGGCTGACTGTAACAATCCAATTCAGTTGTGGATCTTCTGATCCGTATTCTTACAGAACAAGGTTGGAAAGGGTACTGAGAGGTCTTCCAGGTGTTGTGCTGTAGCCAAAGCCACCAGCCATGCTGAGACACAGATGTCTTGCATCTCAGCCATGGTCAACTCAGCACATGGTGCGCTTGCAGCATGGCCTGCTACAGCGAGGGCCAAAGCCACTCAATTTGCTGTCTGTTAGGCATTTTGGTTTTCTGACCTAATTTTTCTGTCCCAGCAGTATCTACTGATAATGGAGCCTGTTCCATATCCCAGGATTTCCTTCTGCATAGTGACTTCTATCTCAGGTTGATTTCTTACTTGGAACAAGGCTGAATCTGTTGCTTTCTTTCTGTGCAAGCTAACTTTGACTGTTCTTCTCAAGGTGAATTACCCATGTGCTCAGGCATCCATCCAGCCTCTGCAGGGATGGGATATCAGTGTGAATGGAACAGTCGTGTGAGTACTGCAGATTGCACTAATGTGGGAATCTGCCTTCATACAAAAAGCAGAGGAAGTCTGCTGGGAAGTGCCAGCTGGCTGTTTGTTTCCTTGTGGCACAAACTTCCCATGTTGCTAGAGGCAAAAGTAGAGAGACCTTCCACAGCCAGCAAAGCAAAGGGGAAAAAACTCCGCTCAGTTCATCTTGCACAAGGCCAGAGTGGTGAACTAGACAGTACAGAACAGCCCAAGGACCACTTAAATACCTTTGGAAGTAAATTCACAAGTGAGCACTGAGCTGTACTTGGACTGCTGAGGAGAGGGGGTTAAGTCTGCCTGAGAATTTAGTGATGCTGAAGTTCAGATAGCCAGGAGTGGAGATGCAGATTAAAGATCTTCTTCTCCAGAAACCTCCTAGTAAAGATTGCTTTCTGGAGGAAAGTTGGGGTAAGATATTACTCTGAGAACTCATATCCTCAGTGGGAGGCTACACAGCAGACAAAATAACCTTCCAGTTCAGAAAATTCAGCTTAGAGACAGAAGGCAGTACAATTAATAGCAATAAAAATATGAAGTAAAATATATTAACAATTTTTTTTTACAATATCCCTTTTTAAGGCCTCTAATCTAAAAGATGTGCAAATGGTATTTATTATATGCAGAGAAATTGCAAACTCATTCACTAAAGTCATTGATGGAACAATTACAGATCACTGTTGAGGGACTGTAGAACTAGAAGAGAGCTCTGCCTTGGGTAAAATGTCATTTATTTGTTTCCCCATATTTATTAGGTTTTTATAGGGCCAGGAGAGAGAGATTACAATGTTGTCTCTTGGGTCAGATGAGGTTATATGGGACTGTACTCTAAATAGTTTATTACTCCCTGAACCATTTTAGTGTGTGCTCTGTGTCTTGCAGGAAAATAAAAGGCAGATAATTCAAAAACCTTTGTCAGACAAAATCCAGTAGCTGTCAGACAGATCCTGACCAAGAACTGCACATTTTTCCAATAACAGAGAAGATTCCCCTTCCTGATTTGACTTCACTGCACTGACAGGCTCACAGAAGTGGTTTTGTTTTATGAGAGCGGTAGGAGTCTCAGCAGCCTTCCTAAGGAGACAATCCCTTCTGTCTAGTGAGAAGTCCTATCATGCTGGAGTCAGCCCTGCTGGCTGTCTGTGGTCCCTCCTTGCTCTGCTGCATCACCTCTTAGAGTTACATGCTTGCTGTCTGTCTGCCACTAGTAGGTGAAATGTTTCCAGGTGTCTCACTTTGTGGTTCTCTTTTGGCAGTCATTCATACCCCACGCTGCTTGAGCAAATAGTGCTCATGGACCACAGAGAACAGCCTGTTTCTGCTCCTGCCTCCTTCCCAGCAAAACCTTCTCTCAGCTGAAGTCCTCCACAGTGCTGCTGCATGTCTTATTGCTTCTCATTGCTCTCACTTTCCAGGAAAGACTGCAGAACCATCCTTCTCCCCACATTTTCACATGGGGAAGCCTGGGGTACGAGGGAAATGCCTTTTCTTTCTACTCAGTGCCAGCTCCTTAATTTACTTTAAATACCATTTGTACATCTTTATGGCTAAGGACTTTTAAATTGAAAGTTTCTCTTCTGTGTATTTGAAGAGATGGGTTTATTTTCTAGGCAAGGAGGAAGATTAAGTCTTCTGGATCTTAAAAATTCCACAGTGGCAGAAATAAGAAAAAAAATGTTTAAGAAAAAGTAGGGAAGCTACAGAGAATGAAGTATTTCTTAACTCCTTTTCTGGAACTGAAACTAAAATATACTAACAGCAGAAAACACTATGTAGAATTTAAATAATATGAGCAGTCTGCCCCTCTTGTACCAGCTGGTCTCCCTCTGCTTGCTCATAGGAACATGCCATCAGCTGCAAATGTAGCTGGACTCCTGATCCTGAGCAGTGAGGACTTCATCTCTGTGAATCACCATGAAGTACTTAGGCAGTATTCCATGGTAATGTGTAGTACTGGACCTTTTATTTGTGTATACATTTGAGATACACAAAGAGTTGCCTTTAGCTGGATACTTACGATTTTTTTTTTTAAACTCCATCTTTTCAGCAGTGTAGAATGTAATGAGGATAACTGGAATTGTCCATAGCCTTTTATGCCCAAAGCAGTTGAGACTCCCATATGACTAAGATGAGTTTGTTAATTGTCAGTTTGCTTTAATGTAATGATTCAGGAACTTAAATCTGTTGTTGAAATATTTATTCTGCTGTTGTCATTCCATTGCTCTTTATTTGTTTCTATTCATAAGAAGCAACTCAATGTAAATATATGTATTTTATACTTTACATATATGTGCACATGTGTATGTGTTTATACATAAGTATTTTATTTATAGATAAATAGATAAGCAATATAAAACCATGACATTAATAAGGCCATCCCATAGTAACACTGAAGTAGGCAGCTGGGCAGCTCTGTGGAAGTGTTGGCACACAAAGTCATGGCAATTCCTGATCTTCCTCACCATTCAAGTGAGCACATGACAGGATTTCCTGTCCAGGTGTTTGGCTTTTGCTGGTACAGGGAGTAGACTAGTATCTCCATGCTAAAGGGGTTGGAAAGCAACTGCTCGGTTTGCAAATAGTGCCCTGGTACCTCCTGCTAGCTGATAGATGCCCAGGGCAGTAAATGTATGTGATCCTAAAGAAGACTTGATTTGAGCCTTGCCACGGACATGAAAAACAGACAAATAACTTTTCCAAGTTGTTTTCTGTCTTCAGTGCAAAGCATCTCGGCATTTGGGGCAGGCTTTAATGAGAGCCAGAGGAAATGTGAGCACCCCAGTCCCCCATCGCTGCACAGTGTGGCCCTGTGCTTGTGCCAGGTGATGAGGAGGGATGATCCCCACATGCAGACTATGCCCTCGTCCAGGCCAACCTGCAGTTCTGTTTTCCTCATTTCTCCACTTAGAATTAGACTGCAGGTTAAATACCCTGAAAGTGCATTACCAGAAATACAGATCTGCAGGTATTTTCTGAATGTAGCTGAAGGTTCCATGCCTGAACAAGAACCTGTCTCTATGCAGGCTGGCAGGTTTGGTGGCATTTAGAGTATAAATTATGCATGATTGAAATGAAGTGTATTTGAGTAGCAGATAGCTGAAAAGCCTTGCAATGTACTCCTAATTCAGCAGCATTGCCTTGAGCTACTCTGAGGCCTCTTTTTTAAACCCAGACATTAGCAGAAAGCACACCTCTGACTGCAGGCATTTAAAGATCAACAAGGGCCAAAAAAGCTTTTAAGATCCAATGAAACCAGGAAAACAACCATGTTGCCTTTCAGTGTCAGGTTAGATTGCCTTCTTATGAGTGCAGCTATTTCAGGTACAGAGTGCTTAGTGGTTTGGGTCTTGTTGTGTGGAGAAAGTGTTCCCCAGAAAACATCTGTTTCTTTCACCTGCAAACCGCAATGTGCTGTGAAGAGGCAGGACTCTAGCCACAGAGACCCAGGGGGACGAAGGAAATCCGGCTCAAAGGGATGAGCATGGTTTTCTGAAACATGGTATCAAAAAGAGCACTTAAAAGGAGAGAATGCTTTTAGAGCACAAGATACAGCACATATTGGGCAGGTCAGGTTGCTTGTGAGCTTGAAATTCTTCCTGGGTTGCCAGCACTGTTTTCTGAGGAGCAATATGTGTGTTCTTCTCAGAATTGCAACAAGGAGTTTGTTACAGTTTTCTTTTTCAGCAACTGTAAAATGTTCTACTTCTCTGTAAGGTAACAAGAAGTCCCACTGTCACCTGCAGGAGCTAAAATCAGCAGAGACAACATAGTTGCTGCTTTCTCTTTGGTGGTCAAGTCTTCATTTTTCTCTTACCATTACTGAAGTTCAGGTGTAGTGCTTATGTATGTACTACAAGCGTAGGACTTAGTACTAAACCCGTGACTTGTAAACATCTTTATAGTGTATTTTAAGCCAACAGATAATGCAGTGTTAATACTATGCTATATATTGCATATGTGTATGTAATATACAACAAAATAACTCTGTTCATTCTGAGTGAAAAAAAAGAAATCGTTATTTTAGAAGTAGGGTTTTGCACATTAAACTACATGGATTTACAACCACTAGAGAGCTGGCTTATCTGGCTCTTTTTCGTTTCCCACAGCATCACTCCTGGCAAGCTGGAGAGGCATTTCCACCGAGTTGTGTAAATTTGTTGTGTCATTTTTACTGGCCATGTCATCTGAGGTAGAACAGGGTGAATTCTAGCCATTCTTCTGGAAACATAGTGGATGTCATTTCCCTTTTTTTAAAGTCAACTGTGTTTCACAGGAACAGGAAAAAGTCTAAATGAAACAAGAGAGTGCAGAATCTACATAGGGAAGCTGCTCAGGAGCAATGGTTGGTGCTTCCGCACAGCAACAGCACAGGGCTCAGGAGGGGACTGCAGATGAAAATGAGGAGCAGTGTTTGACTACATGGCAAAAAATATTGAAAGAAAATGGAGGTATCCGTATAGGAGGAATCAAACCAGCCCCCCTAGTGCCCCTACTGGGGAAGCCCTTGGCACAACAAGGGAATGGGAGCAGGCTGGTAAAGTTGTTGGGCTTTCCAGGAGCGATGGGTCTCTCACCAAGGAGGGACGATTGGTGAGTGCGAAGGCAGCTCAGGTCACAAGTGGTACAGTCTCCCTGAAGAGGCAAAGGGACTAACTTGGTGGTGGAACTCTGCAGCAGAAGTAGCTGT
The DNA here is from genome assembly GCA_013399015.1 of Galbula dea. Taxonomy (NCBI): domain Eukaryota; kingdom Metazoa; phylum Chordata; class Aves; order Piciformes; family Galbulidae; genus Galbula; species Galbula dea. The sequence continues at coordinate 161,970 of VWZX01003969.1, forward strand.
GGCAAAGCTGGTGCCCTTGTTCAGCTTGTCAGGATAAACTTCAGCTTTATCCCCGTGCCACCTGTGGGAGGGGAGGGCCCTGCTGACCGGGAAAAGGCCAGCAATATACTTGTCTGTGGCAGCAGTAAGATGGGCCTGGGGAAGTGGTCAGCCCTGTGTCAGTCTCTGGGAGCATCATGGAGCATGTTTTCTTTGTAACAAGGAATGTCTCGTTCCCAGATTGATGCCACAAAGAATAACCCCTATTTTGGCTGCAGCTGTGGGGTGGATGGGGGAGTAGTGTGTCACCAAATCACACCTGGATTTCTGGCCTGAAAATACACAGAAGATGTTGCTCTGGCCATACAGGGCAGAAGAAAGCCTTTCACAGGGTGCTATTTCAACCATTTTATCAAAGTAATGGTCTTCTTAATGGCTGCCTTTTTTGTTCTTTCAGAGGATGACATGAATAATTACATCAGTCGGTACTACAACGAGCCTAGCAGTGGTAAGTTTTGCTTGAAAATGTAAATGACAACTGCATTTTTGCATTGCACTGTGTGCTGTAAACCAGGTGAACAGTGATGAGATCCATCCTGGAAATGAAACCTACCACAGTTTGTTTCTTGATTTGCTCCATGGGGCTTTGTACCAAAATAGTAATTCTTTAAAGGCTGAAGGCCCCCAAGTTTTCTGCTGCTGAAGGCACTCATAATAATTTGGAGATGTGGGAGAGGTTAGTTCCCAGTAGCTGGGCTGTTCAGTCTGCAGAGTGGTTCAGCTGGACCCAAGACTGAGCAGTGTGGACAAGATAAATGAAGTGGGGAGCGAGCTTGCATGGTAGGAAAGCTCAGCGGCAGGCGCAGTCTGTGATCTCAGGTCAGGTTTCCAGTGGATGTCCCTGGCAGGTGTCCCGTTGGCAGGGAAGGCTCTTGAGCAGGGGCACCTGGGAGTGGCGTGGGGAGCGTGGCTGGGTGTTGGAGGGACATGGACACACATCCCCCTTACATAGATAAAATGGCTGATAGCTTATTTTTTTTTAAGTGTCTATAGGTGTAATGTAATTATATATGTATGTATATCCCTATCTATACATCCCCATACATACATGGGGTTGTATTAAAAGCTCTGCATGTACACATGCATGCAATACATAGAAGAGATGTGTATATGTGTGTACTCATTATATACATATAGTCTATATATACACCTCTATATTTAGTAAGTATACCCATAGTGAAATACAGACATATATAAAGATACATGTATCCCTATAAGGATGTGTTTGTGTATACATACATATTGTATTTATAAAATGTATGTGTATGCATATAAGTGCATATATTATATATGTATATCACACATTTATACAAAAATGCCCAGATACACATATATAAAGACTTAAGTAAAAATGTATACCCATCTTTGTACGTGTATAATGTATCATATATATATCTCTAAACATACATCCCTCTGTATGAGATTTAGGTACATATAAAGGGGTATATATATATAAAAAGATACATATGTATGTCTTTATATACATATAAATATGTGTGCAAGAGGCTGTGTCTGTGTATATGCATAAATACTTTATACTTTTACACATGTGTAAAGGGGTGGAGGTGTGTGAGAGAGGAGGAGATGTGGTCCCTGAAGATATGTGTATATACTCCAGACACTGAAAATTTATCTATGTATATGTATAATGTATTTATATCCCCATATATACATAGACACAGATGGAGGTATATAGGTGTATGTTTAACATAGGAGTAAAAGTTTGTGTTAAGTGTATGGTTGTAAATATATATGTATAATGTAGTATCCCTGTAGATACATCCCTACACTGATACACATGGAGAGATACATATAGGCTTATTAAAGATATCTTCTGGTTTTTCACATATATTAAGGGGTGGGGGGGAGTGTGCGATGGTGTCTGTGTATATTTTGTAGGTGTTCAGTATTGTATGAAATATAAATTATCTAGGTATGTGTATGTATGTGTCTTATTTATGTATATCCCCATATATATGGATATAAAGATGTGTATGTGTGTGCATATATGTCTACATATGTTCTAAATATGTAAAGAGCTATAAAGCTGTTTGTGGGTAGTTGTGTACCTATGGGCTTAAGCTGAGCCAGGGTAGGTTTAGATTAGATATTAGGAAGAATTTCTTTACTGAAAGAGTGGTGAGATATTGGAATAGGCTGCCCAGGGAGGTGGTGGAGTCACCATCCCTGGAGGTTTTTAAGAAGAGGATAGATGTGTTTCTTCAGGGGATGATTTAGGGGTAAGAGTAGTGTAGGGCTATCGGTTGGACTACATGATCTTGAGGGTCCTTTCCAACCGTAATGATTCTGTGATTCTGTGTATATTTTATATACACGACAAAATACAAACGTGTGTGTGTGTGGATATAATGTACTTTTTATAGAACCATATATATACCTGGATATATATTTCTATATAAAGATATGTCTCTGTATACATATATAAGTATATAACGATACATAAAGAGGTGTGTATAACTGCATATACATAGATGTTATTATTTATAATGTATATTAATAATATTTCTGTAGGTGGCTGTGTATGCTTACAGATTTGATATGTATTCTGTAGAGCATGTGTGTGTATATAGCTATGATGTATATGTCTACCCCCATATATACATAAACACACACAGAGATATATAAATTTATATGTGGGAGAGAAACAATGTGTATGTGTTTTTTACTTAGTAGATAATAAAGCATGGGCGAGTCGCTACATGCGTATATTTTTAGTATGTATAATATCTATTACATATAATTCTGATACATCTGTGTGTGTATATATCATATAATGTATTATATCTATATCCTATATATAAATTATAAACGTATGTTAGATTCCTATTATGTATTACTAGTAGTATGTATGTGTTATGTATATATTTTATATATAAACTCTGTGTGTGCATATACATATATATAGGTACACAGTATTTTATACATGGGTATATCTCTATACACACACATTTAGGATGCTAGTAACGTGTTTGTACACAGATGGATAAAGAAGTGCATGTACCTATATAGGTGGTTTATATATGTATAAATATAGGTCAAGATACACGTGGGTATCTGAAAGCCTGTGTTTATACATATATAGGTTATGTATTATATATTAGACAATGCATGAGATTGGCTATATGCACATACATCTATTATGCATTATATATAAAATGTGTGTGCATATATAGGTATATTTTATAAATGAGGATACTTACATATACACACAGACATTAAAAATATGGATAAACATGTAACGGTATGTACATAACTAAAATCTGTATTTATGTGTGTGAAAGACTCTGCAGCTATACATGCATAATTATATGTATTTTTTAAAAGTATGCACATACACATATAGGTATACAGTATAATTTTTATTTCTGTATATTCCTCTGTATACATCCCCAATATATATACATGGCTCTGTAAAAAGATGTATGAATCTATGTATATTTGTATGTATGTCTTAAAAGTTACACAAAAAGGAGGAATCATGTCTATGTATATACAGATATGCATGCTGTACATGTGAGTTCATATATAGGTGTAATGTTTTACATGTGTGTGTCCCCATTGAGTCAGTTGTTTTATACCCCTCCACCCCAGAGGAGACGGTGAGCTGAGGTGGAGATGGATTTAATCCAGCATGACCACCCCCTGACCACCAGCATTCACAGTGGATGCCCAGGTGACCCAGACCTCCTGGGATTCTGCAACCTCCACCATTGCTGTGGGCACAGCCAGCAGGACAGGCAGCATCAGGAGCAGGAGGACAGGCAAGACTCTCCAGGCATGGTGGCCACCAGGAGACAGCGCTGTCCCAGCACACTTACTATGTATAGGGAGCATGATGTTCATGGTATGGCACAGGGCAGTTAGCCAGCTTAGGTCAGCTGCCCTGCTCTTTAGCCCCTGGCTGAGTGGCAGCAGCTGGAGCCCTTGATCCCTGTGGAAACCTGCAGGTGGCCTGGACCAGGAACACCATGTCCAGTCAGCTGTGATCCCACTGTGGCAGGATCACCAACACAGCTGGGCCCTCCCTAACCCAAACAGGACCTGGGCTGCCACCCCAGTGTGGACAGCCCCATGTATGTAGATAGTTACAGAGAAAGGTAAGGTTTTTTTTGTTGTTGTTGTTTTTTTTAATTGTATTATATATATTTTATGTCTATATTATATATACACACACACATATATACATTGTGTACTATATATGGGGCATATAAACACACACTCTTCCTGTATCTATAAAGATAAATCTATATATGAAAAATTGTGTGTGTATAAAATGCAGGGGGTGAGACTGTGTATTACATTTAGTATGTGTGTGTGCGCATATACACACACACTGAGGCATATGGTATATTACTGATAGATGTACATCTCTATAATATACGTGGAGATACATGAAAAAGGTGTGTCTATATACTTAGAATTTTATGTGTATAAGTATTGTATTTACTCTGTGGTGGGGAGGGGTGTGTGCACACCCATGTATAGGTATGATGTATTATATATGTATATACCTATATATAAATTCTCCATGTGTGAGAAAAAAAAATATATGCTAACACCCCCCCGTTATTATAAATATCAGATGTATATAAAATGTGTGAGAGGCTGTGTATAGACACACAGCTGTATTGTATAGAACGTGTGCATACACATGTAGATAAATTATATTACTTAATTTTATCCCCATTATACATACAGCAAGGTAAATAAAGACACGTGTATGTAGGTATGTATGTGTACATATACAGTGCTATATAAAGGTCAGTGTGTTCATGGACAGGTCTGATGTATTTTAGACATTTATGTGCCATAAATACACGCACTCATAGCTAAATATACACATATATTTACATATCCATGTAGGAGGGCTGTGAGTATTCAGTACAACAATAGATAATTGTATGTATTTAGAGGATAGATGTGTTTCTTCAGGTGTGTATATTAAAAATGTCACTACATGTATTGGTATGCATATAAACATAAAAAATGCACACATACATTCACTGTATCTATAAAGATTATGTGTATATAAAATAGAGGAGGCGAGGTGTGTGTGAGAGAGAGGAACTGTGTATATATGTATTACATACATGTGTGTACATATGCAGGTATATAGTATATTATTTGTAGATATATAGCCCTCTATATACATCCCCCTTAATATATTTGTAGCTCTGTAAAAAGGTGTCTGTAATTTAAAAGCTGTATAAGTAAAGGGGAGTGTATGTCCATATATAGTATAATTTTAATATATACATACTATAAATATATAAACACACAAAGAAATGTAAAGGTGTGGGCTGGGTGTTTTATTTACCAATCAATAATTATATGTATTTGAAGCAGGGACTGTATTACATAGTGTGTGTATATATATATATATGTGTGTGTGTGTGTGTGTGTATGAGAAATATGCATGCCTGTGTGTATATACAGCTATAATATAGGGTCATATATGCATGTGTGCACACACACTCCCCATATCTGTATGGATAAACCTATACATAAAGATAGATTATGTGTGTATACAATAGGTGTGTATATAGTATGTATTCCATGTAACATGGCTATGTCTGTGTTTAAGGGTAAGTGCACTGCATTATATATTTATGTATAGCTCTATATGTACACAGTGGAACTATATGCAAAGATAATGATGTATATCATAGGAAAGTGTGCGTGTTCTAGTTAAAATTAAGATGTATTTAATGGAGACTATGTATTATATACATATTAAATATCTGTGTGTACATATGTAGGTATATATGGGGCTCCTAACACATATGCACACTCCCCTTAGCTCTGTGCATTACTCTACTTATAAACATGTATATAAAATATGTGAGAGACTGATATATAGTATAGGTGCGTGCACATATATAAGTAAATATATGGCACTATTTACAGATATATATATATATCTCTATATCTATATATCTATATTCACAGCCATATACCTGGCCATGTGCATAAACATGTATTGGTCTATGTGTGTACAGAAATATATATGTGTGTGTTCATGTATATGTATAATCTATTATGTATGTCTAGATCCCTTAAAAAAAATTATATATACATACAGAGAGAGAACTATGTATGTATATTTATATATAAGGGGAGGATGTATTCTGTTTACCAGTAGGTAATTATATGTATTTAAGGAGAGGGACTGTGTACTATAGTGTGTGTATATGTATGTAGGTGTAATGTATTTGATATATATAAAGCTTGTATACACACACAGACACATATTCCCCATATCTATCTGAAAAATATATAGAGACTGTATATAAAATAAGCATGTGAGATTGTGTATAGCTACTAAGTGTATATATATATGGTATTATACAGAGAAGTCTCTATACATCTCCATAATATACATGGGAATACAGACAGGGGTACATATAAACATAATTGTATATGATATATATAATACAGATGTATGTGTTCACATATAATGCATTACAGATGTAGGTGGTGGAGTCACCGTCCTTGGAGGTTTTTAAGAAGAGGATAGATGTGTTTCTTCAGGGGATGATTTAGGGGTAAGAGTAGTGTAGGGCTATCGGTTGGACTACATGATCTTGATTCTGTGATCTACTCAGAATCACGGAAGATCCCAAGTTGTAAGGGACCTACAAGGATCAAGTTCAACTCCTATTTAGGCATGGGACAACCCCACAGTCACACTATGTGCCTAAGTGCATTATCCAAGTGCTTCTTAAACTCCATGAGAGTTGGTGCCATGACAGCCTCCCTGGGGAGCCTGTGCCAATGCTCCACCACTCTCGGCGTTAAAGAACCTCTTCCTAACATCCCATATGTATACATTCCCCATGTATGTGCATACACAGAGTCAGAAATATATTTATTTATAAAATACCTGTGAGAGAGAGACCAACACGTAGTGTATGTTCTATTTAAAGACAGATATTAGCTGTGTGTTATAAAGTGAGGGATATAAATATATATAAAAAGTCTATGTGTACATATGTATGTTTACAGGGCTCATAACAACCCCCATATAAAATATGCGAGAGAATGTATGTAGCCATGCAGATACATATATTGTGTAGCATGTGTGCACGTATGCAGTATTATTTATAGATGTATTCATCCCCACTACATAAATGATTTATAAAAGGGGCTGTGAGGGGTGTATAGAGCTATATAAATGGAGGTGTACGTTCATGCATAGGGATACTCTGTTTCTCTATGTATCTACACACACATAAATACACACCTAGATTTATATATAAATGTATAAAGTGGCATTTGTAATCAATTTACTGATAATTATGTTTTTAAATGAGGGGGAACTATGGACTATTGTCTGTGTTTGTGTGGACACACAGTTCCTATATATGGACAAAGCAGTATGTAAACAAAATGTGTATGAGACTGAGTGTATACATGTGTGTTTTTTATACAGAGATATCTATGCATGTGCTTATATATGTATAGGGTGTTAAAAGTAAAGGGGAGGGTGTGTGATCCATGTATATGTATGATGTGTTTAGATAATGTATATAGGTATATACATTCCTCATGTGTGTCTCTGTGAGAGAGACACACACACACGCGTATATATAAAACCCAGACCAGTAGGATTGTTTATGTCTGTATGTGTATGTCTGTATTTAACAGTAGCTAATTACAGGAGGAGTAATGATGTACTGTGGGGGTGTGTGTGTGTGTGTGTGTATTACTTTTGTGTACGTATATACAGGTATGATATATATATATAGAGAGAGAGAGAGAGCTCTATATACATATTTCCATGTATTTCCACATATCTATATGGCCAAGGCTATAAAGCTAAAAAAAATGATTGTGTATATGCATGGGAGAGACTGCACATATGTACACATATACAGAGGTATGCAGTATTATTTATGGAAGTAGCCTTTTCTATATACCCCATCATTTACATGGCTATAAAAGATGTGTGTATCCAGACATATATATTAAAAGCTATATAGATAAATGGTTAGGGGGGTACATCTATAGATATTTGTGTATTTTCATACAGGTATATCATTTCATACACATTCTTTCCATTTACACAGAGAACAATATAAAGGTGTGGGGATATGTAATTAAGTTAGATAATATGAAACTGTAGCTAGCAAGATATATACACATTTTATATAATGTGTACACTCCTCTGGAAGTATATGCCCATTTTACTTCTGTGGAGAAGTTCTATAGGAAACTCTCTGTGGGGTGTCTCTCTCTCTCCCTCGCACACACTTGGGGGTTTGCAGTGCAGTGGTAGCCCTCTCACTAACCAGCCCTGTGATGTTCCCTGCAGACAGCGGTGTCCCCGAGGCTGCCATCTGCGTGGTCACCACCGCCGCCATCGACGTGCATCGCCCCAACATCTCTTCTGACCTCTTCACAGTGGAGGTGCCACTGCGCCTGGGCAGCACTGGGACATCTGCCAGCATCACATCAGGCAGTGCCTCACGCTCAACAGTTAGCTCAGGCACCCAGGCCTGCAGTGAGAGCAGCCAGACCCTGGGCTCGTCCCCAGACTGCAGCACTGCCTGTGAGGACACTGCAGAGGCTTGCGCTGGCCCACGGGCTGATCTGGCACCCACCCGGCAGCAGGTGGCCCATGCTGTGGTGCAGGAGTTGCTGTCCTCTTTGTCAGAAGAAGCCTGCCTGGCACAGAAGGGGCTGGATCCTGTTAACCTGAAGCTGCCCAGCCCTGCAGGCTCAGTAGGGGCTAGCCCCAACCTGGGCCATCGGCTCAGTGTCTACAACCGCAGGAACCAGGAGAACGTTGACGTCTTCCAGCTCAAGCCACTCATTGACTGCCCACCAAGCGTCCCAATGATTGATGAGAAGTATGGGGCACTGGGGCCCCCAGAGCCATGTCTGGGCAGGGTTCCCGAGGCATAGGGGCAGCCATGGGGACATACTGCACTGGGGTCACAAGGCTGCCACTGACAAGGTGGCAGTGCCTGAAGCAATCCCTGGCATCTCCTGCAATGGCCACCAGCCTGACAACAAGCCAGCACCACCTCTCTCCACCTGTGGCTGTGGCATGTGACAGACCTGGCCCTGCCACGAGCTCCAGTTCAGCTGGGACCTACAGTGTCCTCTGGGGTTCAGCGCACCTTCCAGCAGTCTTAGGCCAACATGGACCCAACAGTGCCTGCAGGAACAGACAAGACTATGGCCCAGCCAGCCCAACAGTGCCCAGGAGCAGTCATGGCCCTTCCCCCATTCCAGGGCCAGCACAGACCTGCAGTGCCTGAGGGCAGGACAGAGCTGCTGGATAGTTTGGGCCCCAGCCTGGCACCCTTGCCTGACCCCACCCAAGGGGCTAAACGTGGCTGGGAAGGGAATAAACACTGACAAACAGATGCTGCCTCCTGCCTTCCCTGTCTTCCTTTCTCCCCACCCCTGGCCTGTGCCATCTTCTTGGCCACCCAAAAAATCCCAGCACCACTCTGACCCCACCTCTTTCCAGTAGAATTCTTTATTTGCCCTTATTCCCCAGCCCATACCCCAAATGCAGCACGGGGTCCATCACTGTTGCTTACTTCTTCTTCAGGAGCTCCGTCATCTCTGGCACCGCCTGCAAATACCAGTGCTGGGGTAGCATGTGCTGCCCCTCTGGCCCCCTCAAACTGTCCATGTGCAGCACCCAACCTCCCCCCCCACCCCTTGTGCCCAGCACACCACTCCGGGGGCTGTGGGTCACCCCAGCTCACAGCACTCCCCACGTCTCTCCTGCTGAATAAAGCCTCTTAATTATTTAAGAGAGCTACATTTCCATTAGGTGGAAATAATGCATTCGTACAAAATTTATTAAGGAAATTGTCTACATGGTGTTTCTTCAGAATGTGACTTTGTGTTGGGTTTCGAAAAGGCCTGTGCTCAGTGTGGAGCCAATGGGCATTAGTTCAGGAGTGGCATTAAATACTGGCAGCATTCCTGCCCACGCCTCTCCACAGAGCCACTACAAGCTCCCACCACTCACATGTGTGGCCGGGTACACGGGCAGCTTGCAGACTTAAGACATGGGCTGGCACGCCGCTTGGTGTTCCCAGAGCGCACAGAAAGTTCCTCATGGGTGTCAGTAGGGCAGCAAGCCCAGGCAAATGGAAGAGCTCCTGCCAACTCTCTACTTTCATACTTTATGAAGCTTAAAAAGCACCTACCTACAGGTATTTCTCAAAATAGGTCATATTCAGGAAACAAGACTAGAGGCAGGCTGGTGTGACAGCCCAAAAACACCCATGAGAGCTTCTACTTGCAGGGATTGAATTTTGAGCAAGAAAATAATGCAATCATAAAGCCCATTCTTTAACAGAACAACCCAAAGCAAACACCCACACAGGGACATCTTTAATACTTAACTGGATTATATTCTCTAAGCTATCCTTAGACTCTAAAGCAGTTACCCTGCACATCTCCAAGTTTTAGCCTCACCTGAAATAAGTCTGCCACCAGTCCGTAGTCTGCCACTTGGAAAATTGGGGCTTCTGGGTCCTTGTTAATAGCAACAATGGTCTGGAAGCAACAGTGAAGCACCATGTGAATATAGGTACATTGCTTAACATCTAAAACATCTGCCCCTAGAAGCAGAAGATAACGGATCATAGCACTTAAACATTTTTCCTTTCCATGTTAAAACACACACACACACACACACTCTGCAAAACTCCCTTCTCTGCTCACTGCATACATTAGTGCTATCCTCCCCTCTTGAGAAATCTAGGAAAAAAACCCTCCTACAAATGATCATCTGCAAGATCTAAGCCATACAAAAAAGACTCAGAGGGGTGACATTTAACCAAGTACACTAAAGGCCTCTGTAGTTAATATGGGACATAGCACTTAGTTTTGTCAACTGGCAAAAAAACACAACTGAAATCCCAACACAACAGCTCAGAAAATGTCTGTCTTGGTTTAATTCTGCCTCCCATGACAGCTTCCTGCAAAATAAACACGAGTGTCCACAACAAAATCTACAACAGGATGAGAAGCACTCCATAAAGGATAGGAAAGGGGGAAAGAATCAAAGGTCATAAAAGGAGCCTTACACCAAGCAGAACTCTAAACCACAGCACTCCAAGAATGCCTTTCCACCTAAGCGCTGCCAGTGTGAACTCCAACTTGAGGCAGCAGGGCCCTGCAGGACAGCTCTGACCCAACAGTTACTCCGCACCCTTACCTGCCATTCTCAGGTGGCACAGTTCGTGTCTCTGTTTCACACCCTCCACTGACTGTACTTGTCCAACAGAATTTATGGCTCAGTGGCATACACCTAGTAGCAGTAACTCAAAAGTTTGCAAATCCTGTGGTTTTAGGCCCACAGAAATGTTTTTTTCTTCACAGGTCATTTGTATCCTATGACTTACTATAAAGAAGGACCACATGGTGTGAGCAAGGAGGAAGTACCTACAGCAGAGCAAGTATCCCAGTAATATTTCCTCAGAAAAATTTTCCCCAATTTTTGTTGTTTTTATTTCAGTTACCCCATCTCCATATACAAGCCTCCACTGACAAGTCTAATAAGGACTTTAAATACATTTGGAGGTCCCACCCTGCTTTGCAGAACCATTGCCATACAGGCTAACACTGAAGACCTGCTGAGCCTAGCAGTTGGTGACATCTTGGAGCTGCCAGCTCTGTCCTTACGAAAATATAATTAACACCAGTTGCTTGCAAAACTATCTTAAACTTCAGTTTGGCAGTCTAGTCCTTCCTCTGTCTCTATTAGCTGAAGTAACTTTTTAGTAAGATCTGGTTCTCTATATCTCATCACTAAATCAGACTCTATGGTAAGAAGCAAAAGCATTCCCTTGAAAAGATACTGTAACTGCCTCATGAGGGAATTAAAAGTGAAGAAAGCAGTGACAGCTCTCCAGGTCTCCTCAAAAGCTGCATTTTCTACCTTGTTACAAAAGGACAAATAAATTATACATATCACTTGGTAGAAAGCATCTGACTACTCTGGAAAACTTATCCTGGGAGTGTACAAGCTCACAATGCCAGATAATTCACAGTGCTGAAGGAAGACAGGGAACACACTCCATGGCTGCAGAATTCTTTGTTTGTGAAAACTGGATCTTTTCAGTAACTACAACACCTATGTGCTTCGGCTAAAAGGAAATCAGAACACATTTCAAACACAAACAGGTAAAACTGAATTTTACAATACACACATCTGTTTACACTAGGAAAACTACCAGTATAGGAGAAATGAAACTGAAGTATGCAACTTATTAACAAATTTCATCTGTCCTTTTTAAGAACATCTCAAAAGTATCAAACACAGCATTGGAAAAGCCAAAAAAAACCCCGAGGTTTTACTGTTAACAGTACAGGAGAAGATTGCTGCTCAACATTTTTATATCAAAAGGAAATTCTGGCACTTGAAGTAATAGGTTCCCACTATTGGTGCTGGTCTGAACTGAGATAAGGCCAGAGATAAATACAAACAGGGTCAGAGTGACTTTTAAGCAGCTTTAAATACACAGTTCTCAGTCAATGGCTGACATTAATCCCACTTGCCCACCTTCTCCCTCACCCAAAAGCACAGCTGGAGACTAAACGCCTCCAAAGATGCTCTTAATACTGTGGCCCACCAGCTACCAGCAGAGACCAGAGGGAGCCTTCTGACTGTGCTAGTACCACATCAGCACTGCTCTCGCAGACTCTCCCACTGCCTGACTGTCCCTGTTGTCTCCCTGTTGCTGTACTGCGAGTAGAAAAGAGTGCAGTGACACTGTTCCACTAAGACCAGTGAGAATACACTGCTACAGGTACTATTATTCACACCTCTCAATAGTAACCTTCATCCCTGCCCATCAATCATTCTTAATTTCTGATTTTGGTTGTTTTTTTCTCCACTGGGTCAACTAATGATAACTCCACTTGATTCCCTGATTTCAGAAGACTGAGGCCTTAAGAAGGGTCCTGTATCCCAAATCCACCTAACATGATTTTCCCCAATAAATACTTAAATATACGCAAAATGAACCATAAGAAAGCACAGCTCACTACACACACAGGCTGGCTGGTGAGGACAAACACCAGTCACGTGAACTCCCTAGTCCATCCTTGGTTAAACACAAGGATCTGCCTGGAAGGTTTTGCAAACCTTTTCCTTAGTTCCCTAAGCTATTCCAAGTTCTGGGTTTGGTTTCTGCCAAAAGTGTAAGTTTGTTCCCTGGAAATATAAAAAAAAAAAAAGTATCTCCCTTTTCTAAAACCACTTGTGGAGAGGAAGGACAAGGTCCAGTTTTGGATGTCTGGCATGTGATGGTCTGACTCAGCAGGTAACTCTGCTCCTCTTTCCAAACACTGCACTGTGGACCCAACTGGCAATTCCAATTTCAGATTATTTGCTTTGGCAGCTAATGAGTTAAACCTTTTAAAGTTTTACTGCCATTTTATAATAGGTTTCCATTTGAATGGCTAAATGCAGGAATGTCAGAGACATCTTTTACTTTATGGAATAGTAAGTTCATAATTCAAATTGCACATTGTTATGCATGAATTAATATGTCATGCTCTGAAATAAATGCAAATGGAACTATTGTATAGAATTCAGGCATATGTGGGGTTTGTTTGGGGTTTTTTAAAATAAACAAAGTCAATTAGCTGCTTCTACTTTCCACTCTGGCTTGTAGTGCAATGGGTTTTCTACCGTGTTAGATGTTTTGCTGCAACACCTTTTTTTTGGCAAGACTTAGAGGACTAGCATGTTTTAAAGAAGCAGACAAACTCCATTTTAACATTTAAACAAATTAGACAACTGGCTAAAATACTGATGTAGAACCAAAAAAGCCTGCTCATTTCCTTCCTCAAAAATCTCTTCTAGCATATCCATCTGTATATACCTTGCTGTCTTTCATTCCAGCCAAGTGTTGGATCGCTCCAGATATTCCCACAGCAATATAAAGTTCCTAGAAGAAAACAAAAAGGAGACATTTTTGGTACCCATGGCATAGTTTCAGGAAGCTCTCACAAACCTTAGTCAAAATCCATTACATGCAGTAGTTTTGACATTACAGTAGTTTTTAATATTGAAGGCAGATAATGATTGGTTCCCTTCCACACTTGGGGATGCAGTGTAACTGTAAAAGGAGAATCCCAAAGGGGCATCCAGCAAAGACAGATGAGGGGTAAGGAAAAAAGAAAAAAAAAGAAAAAAAGAAAAAAAGAAAAAAAAANNNNAAAAAAAAAAAAAAAAAAAAAAAGAGATCTACATCAAGCCTGAGACACTGCTCAGCTACAGGACAGGGCAATCAGTGTTATCCACTGTTCTGCAGATTCCCAACCCAAATATTAAGCAACATAGCCTAGAAACAGACAATACAGCTGCCTAAATAGAAAATCTAGGCTTTTCTGTTTGAAGCCTCTAGGACCCTTTAAATAAGACAGAATGCATGAACTTGAAATTCAAGTGTTTCAGAAGTTTCCTATATGACAGGATAAAACATTCCAGAAGTGGGCTAGTGCACTATGCACTTGTTGCAGCAGTTCCTATTTACCCCAACCCTCAATCTTCATTCATTCATAGATTCAGAGAATGGCCCGGGTTGGAAGGGACCTTAAAGATCATCTGGCTCCAACGCCCCTGCCATGGGCAGGGATGCCACCCACTAGAGCAGGTTGCCAAGGGCCGCATCCAACCTGGCCTTGAACACAGCCAGGGATGGGGCAGCCACAACCTCTCTGGACAACCTGTTACGGTGGCCAACCACCCTCTGGGTAAAGAACTTCTTCCTAACATGCAATCTAAGTCTTCCCTGCTTAAGTTTGAAGCTGTTCCCCCTTGTCCTATTGCTTTCTGTCCTTCTTCTATAGGCCCCCTTTAGGTATTGGAAGGCTGCTATAAGGTCCCCATGAAGCCTTCTCATCTCCAGGCTGAACAATCCCAACTCTCTCAGCCTGTCCTCACAGGGGAGGTGCTCCAGTCCTCTGATCATCTTTGTCGCCCTCCTCTGGACCTGCTCTAAAAGGTCCATGTCTTTCTTATGGAGAGGACCCCAGAACTGGATGCAGTAATGACTTCTACCATGACAGAACAAAGCACAGCTGTGGAACAGGCATGGACCTACAAAACAGGCTGGCAAATGGAGGTGTTCAGATACAGAGACCTTATAGACTGCTTTATCCATACAGGCCCAATAGGCACTATAGCAACTAAGAAAAAAAAAAAAAAAGACAATTGCTTTCTGATGTTCCTATAGCTACAGATTTCATCTATTACATTGCTTTTTAAACAGAAATAGATAAATAAAATTTATGAAGCTTTTCTACACTTTTCTATAAAAGCTATCTCCTGTAAAAACTGGAGGGGAGGGAAAACTGAGCAGGAACAAAGCATTTTCTACTAAAAAGGCTTGCTTTGAAATTGAAACACAGAATCTAGTCTATGTATTTCCACAAAACCACACAGCTGTTGAAGACACTCAGAAATTTCTTAGCCTCAATAGCTTTTTACTGAGTAGATTACTACTGTAGGCCAATCCACTTTAACCACAGCTGCAATGTAATATAATATGTCCATATAAGAACTCATGGTAAAAATGCAATATTTTAATTATACCAAATAAAAGAACAGATGCTACAGAAGAACTTACTCTAACATCATATAGTCTTTAATACAAGCTCTCTTTAAAAACACATTACTGTAATTTGATTTTTCTAGAGCAATTCATTAAGTGCCAGTCATCTAGGCTACCAGATACTCTTATCAGTCTGTTTAACATCATGAAGTTCAGGCTTTGGAAAGAATCCAGCTAACCAGGAGCCAGATGCCTATGTATATATTCTATTAAAATATCTAGGAAAGACAAGGACGTTTCAATAAAAGGACATTTGTAAATCACCAGGCTTGTCTAAAAAGCCTTTATGAAGCATCAAAGCCATGCCCTTCTAGGTTACGTGCTCTTGGCTCTCTGGCTGAGATAACTGCTCCCCTCAGTAGGCTGTCAGACGACAGACTGCCTCAGTTACATTTCCATACAAAGAACACACAGGACAGCAGGTTTCTTATCAATAGTTCCATGCCATAAGATAGATGCGACAGATTAAACCTTAGTTTAAATCTACCTACAATTCTAGCAGGAGGGACACAAAGGATCCACGATTCAGGACTGTTCAGTGCTCTCCAAGGAGAGAATTCAACTGGTCATCCAGAAGGGTCATAAAAGACTCAGAAATTCAGATCTTAAGTTATTTTCAGGGTAATAACTTTGTTTTGATGTTTTCCCTGAAATCATTAACTTCTACCATGCCTCCTGCTGAGTCTTATCATTTCTACTGCCATTAGTGTTCTAAGTCCCAAGTCAGGACTGTAGCCCCAGCACTGTGAAGCAAGTGAAGGAGGAAAAGGGAAAGCAGATCAGTACCACAGAGCAGCATCACTTCCCACTGCATTATGTGACAAGTCTACCACTGCAGTGGAGAGCACATTAAGGTCTAGAAGGAGATCTCTGTTCTCCAGAGCTCATCTACACAGGAGATCAATGCCAAGGCACAAAGCAGTTCAGTTTGCACCTCCCAGGTGCCAACAAGGATGGCTTTACACCAACTTCAAGTTTGTGCTTTTTTGGATCCCTGGAAGCTCTTCTAACTACTGCTGTCAGGTGGCTATCCACAGCAGCTTACGATTACAGGCACTTATGTCAAAGTCCAGGACACGGAGCAGCATTTATCAACTCCCTGGTGCTTGTGCTGAGGCAGGTTTTCACTGAAGGGCTGCTGCCAGCACAGTGCCACAGGAGAATGGCACACAAGAGATTCTGTACCAAGGGGCTCACTGCACTGTCTCAAATAGATGAGGTCCCAAAAGCAATTAAAGTCAAGGATAGTGAAACTTTCAAGGGTAGTAGGGCATGGCATCAGATTAGACAACTGTCTTGCCTCACAGTAACTTAATTTCGCACAAGAAATAACTACTGTACATATGTCACAGCTATGCCACAAATCTTTGTATTTTGTGAGGTGGATAGCAGACATCAGTGTAGGTGAAGTGACACCACAGAAGTAAGTTAATGGTCAGAAAAAGCACAGCAGAGGAAACATGCAGCACAGGAAGCTGAACAGCCTGAAGAGCCAAAGAATAGCATACAGTGCAGAGGGCAGGGAGGCACAATCAGGGAGTACTTAAAGATGCACCACTGTAGAAAGGGCTTGGTATGTCAGTAGCGGGAACATGTGAAGGTGGGAGCAGAAGCATGTAACATACCCACTGAGCTTCCCAAAAGCACTGCAGCAGCAGCCACAGCTGACTGCCAGCAAACTGGCAGAGGCCAAGAGCGTCTTAATTTGTCCTGTCACACAGTATCCCATCAGACTCCTATGGAAGCCAGGACTCTGACAGAGACCTCAAAGCCTCCAAGCACAGATATAAACCACAACAACTCTAAAAAGAAACAAAAACCCAAGACCCAAATTTATCCTATTCAAAGGCAAGATTCCAAATCAAGAATGCAACTTCTCCTTTGCTATTTAAAGTATTAATTGAGC
This sequence comes from Galbula dea, assembly GCA_013399015.1. Classification (NCBI taxonomy): domain Eukaryota; kingdom Metazoa; phylum Chordata; class Aves; order Piciformes; family Galbulidae; genus Galbula; species Galbula dea. The sequence continues at coordinate 179,535 of VWZX01003969.1, forward strand.
CTTATATTGTTTCTTTGACCAACATGACCGTGGTATGTCTTGTAGAGAGAGTCATCATCTGCTAATCATTCAAATGAGAAAAGCCCCCTCAGCCATGCCTTAAACTCCTATTTCTGCTTTAACTGTACACAATTTACTATTAGCATCTATGGAGTCCGTGAGAGTTCATGTGCACAAACTGGCACCACTGGCTCCAGAATCCATATAGCCAGTAACACACCATTTAGATAAAATGTCACAAGAGTGCTATATGTGGATGATTATAACTACCAATGTACCAATGCAGTTATTTTCCTGTGCATACTGACTTCCAATTATTTATAGAATGAGCTGTGGCATAGAATATTAGTTCACTTTTACTTATGAGACTATTTTAAAATGCCTAAGGCTGCCTTGGAGCAGTTAAGGTACATGTGCTTAAGAGAATCACAAAACCCAGTTTTCAGTTGCAACTTACAGCAACTTTGAATGCTGCTTTAAGAGACTGCTGTGCATCCACAGGTGCAAAACAGGATGAGGTAGGTACTTTGCAAGCATGCCGTCAGCCACTATTGATTTTTATGCCAATTTTTGAATTACACTGAAAACCTTCAGTCTATATCCATTTATCATCCTACCAGTGGCATGCTTTTAAACAGGCTAGTTTAATAAACCCCTTTGGCACATGTACTCTTCTTAAAGGCAGCTCAGATATATTAGTTTCTTTGCAAGAGTGAAAGGACAATGAAATTAGAAAGAAATCTTCGCAATGAAAATTGCTTCATGCAAAAGATTCCTTCCAATTACAAGCTATCAACCCAATAAAACATCTTCTGGCTTGACACTATTCACATATATTACACTGTATATCAAACAATTATCCAGTGTGTACTACTTTGATGCAGTTGACTATGTTCCATCCAAGAAGCACACATTACTAAACTATATCCCAGCTACAGATTCTTTTTCACTTTAAGAACCTTTGATCAGCCAAGCTATGTAATTACTCTTAAGCGTGGTTAGGGTGTCTGCTGGAGTGCAGGGCTATATAGCAATTTTTTTGCTCTCTCTGGGGAAAAGCACATCAATTGCTTTCAGCTAAATGCACTCACATATGAATATTTTAGTACAATTTAATGTTTCTGCACCAACCCCAAAGGAGCAGAGCATCAATTTGTGAACGTAGTTTTCTTGGAGTTAAAAGCTACACTGGATAATGCAGGATGAAAGGGGTTGTCAATCCTCAGCTTTTTAGCAAGTCAGAGAAAGGTAGTCTGTAAATTCAGTCCCAGCTGCATACAAACAGCTCTCTAAAGTTTGCCACTATAAAGCTACTTTTCAACAATAGTGAATTATCAGAGGAGATATTCCAAAAACAATTTTCCAAGCATGGTCAATTTTCCCAATGCTATTGCTATCTGCCAACTACCCAACAGCTTCAACCATTTATATATAATGAAAAGTGCACCTGCTGGTCTGTTAATAAAATCAACAAACATGCAAACAATACATTCCTATAAAGAAGCTAGATGAAGGTAGGAGAAATTATGTAATGCACCATGTGTTTGAATACAGAAATTTAGTATCTAGATATTCTACTGTGTGTATAACAAATGAGGAAGTAATGAAGATCTTATCACTGATAAGAAAGGAGAACATTTTCAAAGTGAGTACAATCAACATGACAAGAATGACACTTTTCATGAAGTTAAGGGAATTAATTAGTTCATTCTGTTGTTAGCAATGTTAGGTAAGAAACAGAGAATAAAAAGCATCCAAAATCCTGGAATAAACTATACCATGTTTCACTTTCCCTATGCTTCTCCATAAGAGAGTGAAGGGAAACAAAACTTAACAGGTAACCTGAGCAAGCCACAGACCCCTAAGAAAGTCATGGGAAGTAACACTGAAGAAGAGTTAGTATCCACTTACTACACAAAGAAACAATGAATCAGTCACGAATTTTAGAGAAAACCCCAGGTTGGGGGAACTACTTGATTGCTTGCCACCAACTGCAAAGAAATATGAAATATAGGAATAATGTAAATAATGTCATACTGTCTTTCTCCCTCTCTGCTACTCCCAATGCAAGAGTACTAAAAAGCCACCCAGTGCAGTGGAAGGGACACCTAATAAAATACTGGGGCACATGCATGCTCAGAAACCATCCCATCCACTTGTAAAAGAAGTGGGACAACAGGAATTTCATTGCTCTGTAGAAGACCACTCTCTTTTTCACTGACCCTCTGCCAGGAAATACTTCCTCAGCATTCAGCTTTGCTTTTCGTGCTTCTAGTTTCATCCCACTCCTGCATTTTCTAGGTAATATAATACCTTAAGTTGTCCCTGTTCTTCCACGCCTTTGGTGACTTTCAGCTGAACCTACATCTTGCTCTTCACAATCTCAGTTGAAGCTGCACCTCTTCAACATGCCTCTTTTTCCCTCATTATTACTGCCAATTCTTGAGAGTTGTAAATCCACCTCCCTTCTGAAAGTCCTGCAATCCCTTACATCCAGATAGACCCTCTGGTATGAAATCAAAGGTTAAGCACTAAAGCTAAGCAGGTCAGCAAGTTTTCTCCTGGTGATCATGTATGAGAACTACGCTGAATTCCCATCTGCTTTCCCCACCCAAGATTTCTCAGCACATGCAATATCCCAATGCATCTGTCTTCTGTGCAATCATACCACATTTCTAGCTCAATCATCTAATCCAGTGTCAATTATTACTATGTATTTCCTAACCTCTGCCTTCCCAAGTTTTTCATCTCAGTTTCTTGTTGCCTGTTAGTATTTTGTGCCCTGTATTGAGAGTAACAAGACAGCAGCAACTGAACACCTCAAAGGAATTTAAAGTAAATTAAAAAATTAAAATTTAAACAAAGAGAGTTCTGCCTGGCTGTACTGTAACTTCCTCAAGGAAATCTCACAGTAAAGTCTGAGATGGTGAAGGTGAGGGTTTCTAACTGTCGTCCACTGATAGCTAACCAGGATGGACACCCTCAGCCCTACAACAGTGAAATACTGGCCTGGCCATGTCTTCCCTACCACCAGCTAGGAAAACCTGCAAAGAAAGCTAAAGCTTAGAGAATTTTCACTGGACTCTGAAAGAACAGACTTCAGTACAGGAAAATAAATTTTAAAAGAGTGAACATTTAAACTGTGAAGAGATTAAATAGGGATGCCTTTCAGGCATAAGGTCAGAGGATAACAAACAGCCTAAACTGACATATGCTTTCTAAAGAAAAGCAACTTGACAGTGCCATTGAGGTTTTGGTTTTTTCTGTAGAGAAAGAAGTTTAAAGTGAGAAAATCCCAGTACAACCCCATCTTCCTTCAAAAGCTAAAGGGAGAATATAATTAGGACACAAGGGAAAACTTGGGAGACCACGTGAACAATTTGGGTGTCCAGGCATAGGTGCCAAGTGGCACTGTTGACCATGTAGGATTTCCCACTTCATCACAGAAGCTACTCCAGAAGGAAGTCTCCAGGTCCCACACAGTTACTACCAGCCCTGTGAATCTACCTTTTATACCCTAGATGGCTAAAAGGGCATTAGACACCTATTTGTAGGCATTCAATCATCCCCTATCTGCCTCTTCCTTGCAAATCTGTACTGCAGAGGTCACAGTTCAGAAACTACCAGAAGCTACTTAAGGCTTAAGTTGCTTTCCTTTTCTCACAACAAACAGATATTTTTATGTTTAAATAAATTACTTAAGTTCATGGGAAAGCTTAAATAATTCTTTGTACGTTAGAAATGTTACTAATTATACCTAGGCTAAGAAAAGCTAATACTGAATAAATGATGCATTCATATTCCTTTTATAAAAGCTTTAGATAAGTGAAAACATTTACCTTCTTTCTCCTCCTCCCTCCTTTTGTTCTTGTTTCTTCATTCTTGTGAACAAGATAGAAAGAACTGGGAAGATTTTTACTGTGCAAACTAACGCCTCTGACTATTTGAAATTTCGTATCCGAAAACAGTTACTCTGGGTGATGGTGGGACACTTGCTTTCTGTAGGGAATTTAGTATTTTCCAGCTGGACATCCTTAACTAATACTTAACAGCAGGCACTCCTAGGAAGAATATTTTTTCCCAAAACCAACTAATTTGAACATTTTTACAAGGACTTTTTTTCTTAGACAGAAACTACATAGAATGTTTAATCTGAGAACTGAATTTCATTTTTCTGTAGAACACCTGCTTATAGGAAATCAGTGGAAAACAACTGGCTTCTAATTTAAAAAAAACACTCCTAAAACAGTTTGTCACTGATTAAAGAAATTAAATATACTAAATTACTTTTTTAATGAGGAACATAACATTTTATATATTAATATATCCACTTATGCCTAAAAATGTCCTTCCTTCCATCTCATCAAATAATACAAATCAGCCTTTCTCTTTCATAAGACAGAATGTTCAAGCAGAAGCTGCAATCACCTGAACTCAACAGGTAAAAATGGCTACTGACAGAAGCAAAAATAACACACCATACATTTTAGCAACTGGAATAGAATTATACAAAGAAACATTACCAATGACCCAGTCAAAAAATAAGAAAATGCATAAATTCCAAAATGAACAAAAGTTTAGAGATCATGAGCTATTTTGGAAGTGCAGATGGACTGTATAGGACTAATTCCCAAACAGAAAGAAGATGACATTTGTACTGCTCAACTAACTGCATTCTTTCATTACTCAAGCAAGATGAACTACAATCATTTCTTGACTGGCAGTTTGTCCATGGTTAATACATTGGCATTTTAGGAAAGCTGCTGTGGCTGTGAGGTTCTCACGTCCTGCGGTGCACTTCTTGGCTGCACTCTTACTTAAGGACCAATGACCAAAAATCACCCTTCCTTCACCAAATCCACAATCAAAGGCAAAAGGGAAGAAATAAGCAGATCTTTTAGATTATTACTTTCTTGTCCAATGATGAGCACAGAAACACTCCTCGGCAGTTGTATACAAACAGCAGTACTAGAAGCATCGTCCCTCCTGAGCTTGTAACTAGCTCGTTCTCCCTGTGTAGTCTCAAAAATGACCCAATTTCAGAGTCCTTTAAAAACAATGCATTCCAATACTCCACTGAGACTGGACAAGAGACTATTAATAGCAGAGTAAGAGCATAACGCTAAGATACTTTCCCATCAGAAACTAACAGCCGCACAAGGAGCAAATATGACTCAATCTCCAACACTTTCTTGTATCCAAAATCCTCCCCTGCTTAAAATCCACACACCCAGGAGGGCACACACCATGTCAAGTGGAGTTCAAAACTAAACACAAAACTCAGGTCTCTGCTAATACAATTACCAAAATTCAAAGCTGCTTTGCAATTTTCAATTAAAAAATGCTACGAGTGTTCCTTGAACTCTTGATAGCAAGCACACCTCATAGGAAGGGAAAGCTGTCATCTTCCAGATGACTGTTAAAATAGACAGTATAATCTTGATCTGATCAAGAAAGCTCAGTTCTACTCCTTCTTTAAGTGAACTATGTCTTCCACTGCACAGAATAATTTTCTAGCTAAAGTAGCAAAAAGACAAGTGAAGTAGAATTAGAAACGTGAAGGCAATCTCATATTTAAGATGCTTTTCCAATCCACTGAAAAATCAGCTCCTCTCATCAGCAAATTTGAGGGCTTAGTATCAATTCAACTTGCACTTTCATTATAATTAACATAAAATATTTTCTATACTCCTAATCCACCATACACTGTCTTTGCATGTATTTTAAGATCCTGAAGAAGCATTTAAACAATTTGAAAGAAGGGGCATATAATTTTCAGTAATCTGAGTAACTCACTACTTAAGAAATATTTGTTAAGGGAGATGAGAGAGAAATGCATCAACCTGCTGACAAAAAGATGTGGCAGCAGGCAACTGTGCAAGCTAGGATTGTTTATTGACACAAAAGCTAAACATTCATTAGTCAGTCCTGACTTCTAGAAGATGACAATGATGACACTAATGACACTGATGCGATCCCATCATGTGGCTATATGACTCACATGTTGCTATGAGGCAGCTGTGGCAAGTCATAGCACTATCTTCATAAAAAAGATAGCCTTTTCTGTTTCAACAGAACTGTCTATATGCACTTGACTCTGGAAAGAATGTTCATTATTGAGCCTCGAGACATGTAACAGAGCTGAGCTGACTTCAAATTAGCATTTTCCGCTTCATTAATGGGCATTTGGGTAGTGAGGAACTATGGATCTCATGCCCTTTCAAAACACACAGTTAAATGACATTCAGCTCCCTCCCTGGTTTTCAAAGGTTTGGGGATATAACCACCCACTAAAAATTGCTTCCTTATGACAACCAGCTCTGCCTTTTAGGAACCTGCTATTTCCACATATGTTGCAGTTGTACATACTGAATTAGTGCTTATTAGCTTGCTGAGACCTATGGCTGCAATACACTGGACCTTATGCCTACTGTGTGATCAACAGAAAGTTGATCTTAAAGTTGATCATTATAATGATCATCATAAAGTTGATCATTAAGTTGATCATTATACTTAAATACAAATGTTCCCTTAACAAAGGGGAAGCATTACACCAGGGACTACAGTTGTCCTGCCAAAAAATATATCAATTATATACTGTGCACAAAAGACATTACCAGAAAGAAGAATTAGAGTTGCATTTATAAGCTATAAACTTCACAATTTCCTTGCATAGCAGAGGTCATTATCACTGCTATCAAAATTTTGGAAGGACAAAACATGTAAATAGATGGAACTTAAGTCTCATCAGTAGGTCTATTTCTCAGAAGTTGTTTTTTGTAGCAGTTGTTTATCATACAGACTTACAGGTAAAACAGTAATGTGCCTAGCAATAGCTCCACTTAGCCCTAGCAGGGCTATCATCAGAAGGCCTCTGATGAGGATTTAAAAAAAAAAAACAAACCCAAAACAAAAGAAAGGAAGAAGCAGCAAACATCCTTATCCAAATTTCAAGACAGAAGAACTCAGAGGCACAAAGTATCTTGTTCAAGAAAACCCCCCAGGCAGAACTGACACTAGACTGATATTTTCAAGTACTGCTCTATCCTGCTGGAAATATTACTGGAAAAATAACAGTTAGGGTCTGAAGTTCTGAAATTTGCAGATCTTAATGGTACAAAGGCAAATATTTCAGCTCCTATCAAGGCCTTGGAGATGACTTAAATTATTATAATTTGGAAATTCCATCAGTTGAAATATGACAAGTTTTTCTACTCAGTTCCAGCTCCATTTCTCGTCTCATGAAACCATTAACAAGTAAAAAGTTGTTCTTTGGTGCCTTCTGTTGCCATATACAGTCAAAGAGAACTGCTTACAGAAAGGTTAAATATTTTCTCAATTATAAAGCTCAAAGCATACACCTGACAGATTGCCATAACTGTCACAACTCTCTTCTCATGACAATGATCACACTGCCTCACACTGAGATGAGCTACATTTGTACCTTCTTATTAAGCCTACCTGCGCTTTATTCAACTACCATTTCCCCTACACTTCTCCTGGTCATAAGGAACAATGGAAGTAGTGTCAGACGTCTACATGACAAAAAAAGCCTCCTCAGGGATAGAAATCAGTCCCCTGATTGGATGCGTAGCAGAAAAGATGTGCAGCAGGTTATTTCCCAACACCCTTCTTGGAAATTGACTCTAGAGCAGCCAACCTGTAGATTATTTATCTCTTAGGTTTCTTGCTCTTTCTTCTCTTACAAAAACGTTGCTTAGAATGTAATGCAATAATCCAGCTACAGTTACTAAAACATTAAAAAAAAAAACAACTTTTAAGAAAAAAAAAAAAATCACACTTCTCCAATTTCCAGAGATGAAGCCACATATCAATACCATCTCAAGTTTATGTTGGCAATGACATCTTTTAGCATATCACTGATGACTGAAAAACGGTTCAGCATAGGCAACTAAGAAGAAATCAAAACCTCTGTCAAAACTGCCTGTGGAACACTTCTAGTTGAGCCCAAGTACATTGCAAGTGACTGGTCAAGTGACTGTATCACAATGGGCACACTAATACTTTCCTGTTAGGCTCAGTATTAAGACTTTAGCTCATTTTTAAGCACTTGTTTTGAAGGAAAAAGCATGCTAGAAGACATCACAGCTCTTTTATGAAAGATAATTTCCATACTTACTGGTGCTACTATTTTGCCCGTCTGTCCAACTTGCATGTCATTAGGAACAAAGCCAGCATCAACAGCTGCACGGGAAGCTCCAACTAGTTGAAAGAAAATATTTCCAGTGTTTTCTTTTAAAATATTAGTGAGCCAAATTTCTATCACCATAAAAGCACATGTATTTTACTGAAGAGTCCCACACTAAGGGCACGTATTAGAAACTTCCTTCTTAAAAGCTCTTTTAGTAATCCCTCTCTGTACCACTGGCTGAAACTTCCAAATACTAAACGCTAATGCACTTCATAAGCAACAGGAAATCCTTACTCTCAGCACCAAAGGGCCATATATTTAAACCCAAGGATTTCAGTCTGGCATATTTCCATTATTTTCTCTTGTTGCTCTGTCAGAAGAGGATTTTCCCATAAATGCCTTCCCATAATGTTCCTCCAAGTTTGAATAGAACATATGTGCCACATTATATTGTTCTGGAGCTCTAAAGTCAGGCATAGTAAAGAAAAATATCAAAGTAAACCTGAAAATGCCACATGGACATTTAATTTGTGAAGCCACCAATTTAAAAACAGTCATACATGTAAAACTATAAACTTATTATTACACATGAAATCAAAACCTAACATAGTTAAAATGTTCATGCAAACAGTTGCTGTTCCTCCTCCAACTCGTCTAAAATAATTTGCTGAAACACTGTACGTGGTCAGTATTCTCCTGTGAATACAAAAGCAGAGCAAAAAGACAGAGCTACTTGAAATACAAGAACTGCAAAAGGAATTCTGTAAAGGAGTAGCATATAAGGTTGTATGAAGAAAATATCAGCTCTGCAATGTGAGACAAGACCATGACTTCATTTATACAACTTTATTTTCTTAGTTCGTGCTCTGGAGATTTGAGGACAGGAAATAGAATCACAGAATCATCTGGGTTAGAAGGGACCTCAGAGGTCACCTAGTCCAACCCCCCTACAGAGAGCAGGAACATCCCCAACTAAATCAGGTTGCTCAGAACCTTGTCTAGCCTCACTTTGAGTGCCTCCAGGGACAGGGCCTCAACTGTTATTACAGTTAATTAATATTACAGTTTATTATTTTGCTTCATACCAGGGTTAAAAAAAGGAGGATAACAAGTTTACCTGCAGCATGCAATTGATCCGCAAGATCATATAACAACTTGAAGTTTTCACCACTCTTCAAGCCTCTCCCTTAAAAGAATAAAAAAAGATAAAGAACATATTATGCTTTGAGATTCGTATAATATTGGCTATATAAACTTTCTGTAGGAGTATGTGCAGTTTCAAAGGCACAAACATATACTTCCATAGGTAATTTTTGATACATTATTAAAAAGTATTTAATATTTGGAGATTTAGCTTTTGTCTGTGTGATAAATATTATCACAAGGAGTTACCAATTTATACAATTACCATATGCATAAACCAACACCCCTCTGTCTAGTTAACTTCCTGCACAAAGCACCATCAAATCAGGCAAAAAGGGTTTTTTTACTAATTTGTGCTCCCTCTGCTGGCTTTAAGTACAAAACTTCATAGTGGGATAACTAAGGAATAATTGTTTACCACAGGCATACAGTAAAAATTACAGTCCATCACTTCATACCTGAAGAGCAGCACACAATCATTTTTAAAATCATTAAAGCCACTATGTAATTATGTTTGGACTGCCTGTAATGATTAGCAATAATTTTAAACATGACAGATTTGGATCTAAAACCACTTCATATCGCTATAATTTTAAAGAGACTCACCAAACATGACAGTGAAAAACTTAAAAGCACGTGTTAAACTCATGCTTTGCCTTTCCATGAAACATACATGCTGGGTGCATTCCCACTGGCCCTTTTGCCATATGTCAGAGTTACATCATAATATATTTCTTAACAGTATCACATTATAGTGTTCTGCTACAGATATTGTTTAGTTGCACCACTACTTGAATGCAACATAACACAGATTTAATATTATCTACTTACCACCTGATACAACCACTTTTGCACTAGTAAGCTCCGGTCGATCACTTTTTGTCAGCTTCTGATCTATCCACTCAGACAGACCAACAGGCGGTGGAGGGGTTACTGCACTCATCAGTTGATGAAAAACATCCACAAGAAAAAGAGCAAAGTATGTATTTTCAAACTTTTAAATCTGCACTTCAATTCAATTCAAAAGCTCATTTATAACTAATTCTATGACAAGCTTTTAACTATCAGTAATTGTTCCGTGACTCTTTCATCAGTCGTGTTTCAGAAACACAACAACAGCACAAGCAGCGCTAAAATGAAGGTCTGTTGTGGCAGTAATACACTGATACCAAACCAGCGTAGCAAGTGCGGTTCTTAAGACAGGCGAACAAGCCAACCAAAGCAGGGCAGTGACAGCACAATATGCTAATCTTAAACATCAAATACATTTGTTTTCTAACATCCACAGATGTTTGGAAATACAGGGTGGTTCAGGGGCAAGGACTAAGCCACCCAGAAAAATACAAGGGCTGGAACACACACATGCAGCACATTACTACTGATCACCACTGCTGGATTTACAGCAGAGTCATAAAAAGGTCCGCAGAGAACACATGGTACAGGTGATCAAACACGGGAACAAGTACCCAGAGTGGCTGGGAAGTCTCCACCTGTGGAGATGCTCCAAGTGTGACGGCACACAGTACTGGGCAATCTGTTCCAGGGGCGGTTGGACTAGGTCACCTCAAGATCATCCAATCATCTTCCAACTTCAACTATTTTGTGATTCTGTGACTGGATTTCTCTACTACCAAAGCTACACTGGCTTCATTAAAATAGTAATTTACATTCATTTTGTTAAAATTGATCTAAAACAACAACGGGGTGCTCTCAAACCAATGAAAACTGTTATTAATTTAGCCAGACACTGTAATGACCTATCTCAATTGAAATACAACTAATTAGACCAAATCTGGATAGCCAGCCACTTTTACTTTTGCTGAATCTTGCTTTGAAAACCAGTCTGGCGATTCAAACAGCTGTAACTTTAAATAAGGAAAAGTTTCAAATGCCAGATGTTTAAGCAGCAAATGAAAAAGGGACAGATTTCAGCACAGATAATCTCTATTGCTGGTCAAACAAAAAGCAGCAAGTGAGCAGATAATCCCTATCTTCCCTTACCATGGAGAGGGAAAAAAGAGTGCAAGTACTCATACTAAAAGCATAAAGTTATGATTCTGACAATTAGTTTGCTTTGACAAATGCTTCTACAAAACACCGCCATGCAGTGAGCAAAACTAACCCTGTTACATGAAACAACAAAATACCAAAACAAATACTCACACTTCTCCAAACTGGCACTACCACCACTTGTTGGTGCAGCCTCAAAAGAAGTTCCCCGTACAGTAAATATTTTAACCGCTTCATCACACTGCACAGTGCAAATAATATTTCCTAAAACATAAAAAAAAGGGTCACATTATAGTTTTTAAAGCAGCTAACATCAGACAGACTCTGCTTTTTAAAAAACAAATAAAATCAGTATCAGAAAGACAGTAGAGGCTTTACTGGAACGGGCAACATTGAGAAAGTTACTTCTCAAATTTTAGATGACTAAAAGTGGAAACCTAGGCAGCTAATAACAAAGATTACAAATATTTTAATCTACTTTTTAATTTCACATTTCTGAAATATGCTAGCAAATCCTCTGTTTTTAAAGGATACAGAGCATTCAAAAAACCTCTTATGAATGAGCTTTTAAACTTCAAATGGGGGGGGGAACACAACAAGTTTGAGAATGTCATTTTCAAACATAAAGAGTGTCTCTAATTCAAAGTAAATCTATTATCCTATTGCATGAATACATCACAACAGAAGACAATGAGGCCTGCCCCAAGTATCTGTGGGATTGTGTTTCTCTCAATAATATATAATACAAGTATTTACTTCACGCTGGAGGCTGCAAGGAACACTAGAAGAGAAAAATGCTTTAACGCCAGCTATTCATAAACAAAGTCATCCTGAAACTCTGAATTACTGGGAAGCAACTTCAAATGCAACACAAAATCCCATTCTGGTAATGTAACTCAAAATGTAATGTGACATCAGTACACATGGTACAATCTGGTACAGTAAAATTAAGAAACAGAAGCTAATGGGCTCATAGCTAAATTAAAACACAGCGTCAGACAAGCATTAGAGAAACAAGGCTGAAAAAAGAATTGCAAATTAAGCCAGCTAAATATTATAAATAATTAGTTCAATGTCTTCATGATTAGGAAAAATAAGCCTGTGCTATCTTAAATCAGAACTAATGCCAGCATTAACTAAATCTGGACAATTAACTTTATGCCTTTTTACAAAATCTGATCAGAAGTATATTAACCCAGAAATGCAGTATCTATAAAGGAGATCACCAAATTCTAATTAATTAAGGTGACAGACCTGGTTTCTAACCCATAGTACCAAAGATGCTGGGATTGCTTGCTTCACCACATATGAAGCATCATGTCCATTCCCAGGTTTCATTTTTATGAACCACATCAGTTCAGATTGTGAAGGAAAAATTCCTATCAAATTCCAAGGTTCTAACAACAGGATTATGTAAAGAAGTTATTAGCATTGGATCCTTTAGTGCACAAATACCACATACCTTTTCTGATTACCCACCTGCATAGATTGTTCTCACAAAAGTGTCTGGTGACTGAATTTCAATTATGTCAGAAATAGGGGCAACATCAAGTTTGCCAGCCACTCTGGGAATAAGATTCTAGAAGTAAAAGATGAAAGTCAATGCTAAGTAAAATGCACATAGTCGCTACAAGAATGCCTGCTGTCCTGATTTTAACTTCACATAACGGTGTAAGTAAAAAGGCACATACAACTGGAAGATTTTTGTAGGGCTGCTTATGTAGCTTTAGTAGCCAAATAAAATCCCATTATTGTAGTAACATTAGACATTTTATGAGACTGAGCAAAAGTAAACCCTTAATTCGCTATCTTAAATTAGGAGGCTTACTTGCTTCTATAGTTTAAAACTGAATATAGATGCAAGTTACTCAGAAAATTAACAATTAAGGATTACAGATGTCTCAACGCTTCAAGGGAAAAAAACAAACAACAGATTTTTGGAAGCTGGTTACCAGAGATAACAGGAAAACAACAACAGAAACAAGCAACAACCAAACCAAAATCCACACCACACCCTGCACTCTTCCCCAAAAAGCCAAAAATTATTTTAAAAATTAATATTCAAATATATGTTCTCCTGCTCTGAAACTGACTCTTGAAAATTATTTAGCATCTTTAGGAATGGAAAGGAGGATAAAAAGAGCAACACGATGAAAAAATTAATGACAGCAAGAGCTTTGCTTGCTTTTCGTCCCTCTTCTAATTTGTTACAACAAAAAGGGCAGAGTTCCGAAATCTCTACTCACATTAGGCACTCAAAAACACAAGTGTAAGCTTTAAAGCAAAAGCTATTAACCTTTACTAAGACATTGCAGATCAAAAAGAAAAAATAAAATAAAACCCCCATAAGACTTAAGGCATGCAGAGATTTCTCTTAGTAAAAATATAAGTATATGGATTGCTATTGATTGGAAGTGAAAGCAGTCAGATGTAAGGCTGATGTCATTATTCATCCCACATCGGCAAGATTTCTGAAGTATCCTTTTTCTCTAACTCAGCTGCACCACAACATTGACCAGATTGTTAGTACTGAGGCTCTCTGAATACTTTAAAACACACTCCTTAAAAAACAAGTTTTTAATAGCGTATTTGCATTAAAAAACATCTTGGCTAGGACTTAGATCTGTCTTATTTATATATATTTACAGACACTGCAATTTACATGACTTAATATCACAGATACAATTCGCCCCCTCAAAAAACAAACCTGCTTCCAATAGGTCTGGCACACTTTCAACATCCAAAACATACATTTTTCATCTCAATTTAGTGTACTTTTCCTTACAATTTTCATAATGCTTTCAGATCACTTACTTTATTTTGTGTTATTGCACATTTTACCTTGTGTGCATAGAATTAGCTGGTTACCACCAAATATTTCTTCTACACTGTTCCTTTGTCCAAGGCAGCCCATAATAGAACTCGGACATGAATCAGTGGTTCTACTGACCTCTTAAATGAACTACTGTAACATCTTCTGAAAACTCGAAACTGTCCATGGCTAATCTCTCTCAGGCATTTGATTCACACTCTTACATACAACAGTGTTTCTGTCCCTTTTCTACAGGAACTTTTTGATGCACATTGACCTACTTACCTTCCCAAAGGCAGATGCTCCAGCACAAATGTGGGTGTAATTATATTTTTTATGAGTTTCCACAATCAAGGGAGTCAGCTCCTCTGGAGATAAAAATATATTGCTCAAAATTTACAACTCTCTTAGTTTTCAATTGCACATAAAATTTCAAGTACCATTTATTTTATCAGTAGGTAAGAACAACTCACCTGCTAGGAATCCCTTGTATACATCGTGCTGAGCCACTAGAACTTTTGCCACACCCTGCACTTTGCTGAGTTCTTGTGCTACCTATGATTACAAATGAATTGTTGTTAGTTTCTATTATAGGAGGCACCACAAACAAGTAACAAGAGAGAGTCCCTGCTGCAAAGAGCTAACAGCCTATTGATTAGTTAAACCTGGAGCACAAATGTGAGTTCAAAATCAGAACAAACCTATGGAACAAAGTGCAGACTGTCTGACTCACAGCATACTGCCTTATGGGAAAATGAAGATTTTGTGAATAAGAGAACTACAAAGCAAATCAAACATAGGGAAAATTGTCTCCTGTATGCAGGATTACACACTGATCTCATGATTTATTACAGCAGCCGATAACAATCACACTGGAGGATTAATGCCAGTATTCAGATGTAATCATCAAGAAACCAATCCTACTTTCTTTTACATAGGCAGTATCTCTACTGCACAAGCATACAATGCAAATAGAAACGTACAGCGATGTTATGATCTTTGTCCAAATTTTAGTAGTAATCCTTTGTTTGCAGCTGCCTCTGCCCACTGATGTGATGTATATTTTCAATGCTATATTTATGCATTTTTTCCTTTAAATTTGTCGAAGTGAAGTTTAAATGATAAAAGGGTTGGTGCAGATCAGAGAAAAGAGGACTGACAGCAATGTCTGGAGACCACATGCACCGTTCCAGAACTAGTAGTTTTACTGAGTTTGCAGAGTATCGGTTTACCCACAAAAATTAACGAAAGGAAATAAACAAAAACTCCATAATAGCTGCTACAGAATTATCTGAGTAACTGTTTCTTTTGTCCTAACAATATAGATTCTTACAAAGAAACTTAAAAAAATCCTAAACCTTCATTTTTTGTGAAGTACTTTTTCCCAGCATGACACATATTGCCAAACAGACAATATACTTGGTATTAGCAAACAAACAAAACAGTCCAAATCATTTTTTTTACTAAGAAAGTCCCAAATAAAAAAGAAGCTCAAAGACTGACATATCAGGCAATTTTTTTTCCATTTTCTTGATCTAGATAAGTTTTTGCTTCCAGGTCTCCACCTAGAACACTTGGGTCTCAGTTTAGAATAACCACTGAGGTTTCTCCACCTGTTTGTGAATTAGCTGTCATATGTATGTCTCCAGCATGAGATAACTACATATTGCTTTCAGAATAACAATTCATAAACAATAGCCTAGTATGAAAAATATTAGGGATAATTACTTGCACTTTTACTGTTCACTCAGGTACATCATGCTGGAATAAAAGTGTTACTAATGTACTAACTATATGTGCCAAAGATTGAGACAATAAAGATTAGACTAAGAATACAACAGCTAACATACAAGAATTTCATTTAGATGTAAGCTATGTGATAAAGTCAAGAAGCACCAATTTCAGAATTGATGATTGCAAACACTCTCAGAAGCCCTGTTTGTCACTGAGCTGTTTCATTTCTGTTGGTTTCCATTTGGACAAGTGCAAGCTTCTTCCCAAGTTTTCAGCACCGTCGTTTTTCAGCACTGTTTCTCAAACTTCACAGGGCAATCTTGTTTTAAAAGTTAATTGTCCTTTAGTCCTACAAAGCTTTGCTTGCTTAAGCTTATAACAACTGATATTGATACTCTCCCTTGTGAAATTAAATCTATACCCATATTTTCACTTCAGAAGAGCAACATTTCAAGCACAGGACATTTCCAGCAGACTAGCAACTCCTGGCACAGCTCCTCTTCACTACAGATTATTTTTCAGGCTGACCAAGATGCTACCAAGGTCTGTTTCACTGCATTCCTATGAAAATAGCAGCTCCTACCTTGTCACAGCTCGTACCAGCTACTAAGCAAGAAACTTCACCTCCAAGACGTTTTGCAGCAGTGACAGTATTTAGCGTGATGGGTGTAAGAGTCTCATTGTTGTGTTCTGCTATGACTAATGTACTCTGAAACCTCCGAAGCAGCAATGCCTTGAAAGAGAGAGAGAGAAAGGAGTTTCATACACAGAACAGGTTTTTTTACTTAAATGCTAAGAGCATCCAATGCTTGCTTTACAGAAAGTTATCACTTGTACAAACTGTAAAATGCTGCTGTTGAACATAATAAGCTGCACCTAGATAATTTTTATTAAGTAGACAGAATACACAGGATGTTAAAAAAAGGCATAAACTCACGTGATTTCAGCATATCTATAACATGCTGTGCTTCAATTAAAACCTTCACAGGAAAACACTGAACAATATTATGAAAAATGTTTTAATGCATTACATTCAAGCTCAGTTGATCAACTTAAGTATCATAAAGGGTGAAGACTGGACCAGCATGATCAAGACACAAGGAAATTAAGGGCAGCAAATAATATTTACTTGATGGGTTTTGGGGAGGTTGGGGTTGCTTTAATTTTTTTTCCTATAGGTTTTAGCCAAAACCTAACTACAGTATACACACTTTTTTAATTAGTTATCTATAAAGGCTGTATGGAGCGGCAGGATGACAATTACAGCAAAAGCTCACAGACTGAAAACACACTAACAGAACTGCCGATAAACATCAGGTTCTTTTTTCCTATTTTCCTTTCAAATTCTTGATACTTGCCCACTTAGTCTACCACCCCAATTTAACAGTCTTTAAATCATAATTTTGACCAATTCACCATCCACACAGACTTTGACTTCTGAAGCAAACATGAAAGAAAAAGAAAAAATTGCCACTAAGCCAAACCATAATATTGTAAGCTCTGAGACTTCCTTCTCTAATTTTCAAGTGAACCTGGAAAAGTGTTATTCCTCCAAGACTAATACTAGGGGAGGGAGAAGGTTTGAGGTGGGGACGGGAATATTGTCCTTCAAGTCTTTGTTTAGGCTTTGTTAAAGCATAGATCAAGATTCGAGTTATAACGAATGTAACATGAAGCACATGGAAAACAAAACATATTAATTCATATGAGCAATGCACAAATACTAACACAATGCTAAAGACTGCACAGCTAAATACTTTCTATAACCTGTTCTGACCCCATCTCCCCTCAAGCCAAATATGCACTTAACCACCACTTAAACTAGGGGAAAAACAGCTTCACAAAATCTGAAAGGCTAAAATTTGGGTATGGACTTCAACCACACAAAGCCTATCGATATGCTAAACTTCACAGAGAGAAAGCAAATCCCAAGGACTTCCCTGAAGCTAACGACAGTGTAAAAACATAAATACAAAGAGAAGTTTTTGCAGAATCAGGACCATAATTTGTAATTTTGATTAAAACAAAGATTCTTGTAAAAGTTCATTTCATCTTTTATGCTTAAGGTTACCTGTTATGATGAAAGATTCTAAGATCGTTTGAAGCCAATTGCCAGTAACAAAATATTGTCAAAATAGATCAGACACCATATTTTTGATTATGTTTCATACATCATTTGCAATAAAAGTTACGAGGTTTTAGTCACCGTTTGAAGAATAAATCCATGGGTTTGTGGCAAAAGCCCACTTTGCCAATGATTTATAGTCATGTCACAGGGTAATGTGGACTATGCTCCTGAAAGATTCTGAAGTTTTCAAATTTCCAAAGGGAGCTGCATGCATTTTAAACACACACTTAATTCTGACCATATTATGATCTTTCCCCTAAGTAAGTACTGCACCACCAGAGGAGCTCTCTAACATTCTGTCAAACAATTCTAGAATAAACAGAGAAATATTTTTTTAGCCAAAAAGAGTAAGAGCAATGGATGCTGCTTGAGTAGGTTGGATATTACAGTATTAGCTAGGTATTCTTAATCTTACATTTTGTATTTGTGAGAACTGCACACCAGAAGGTCATTTTATGTCTACATGCATGACATTTCTGAACTCAAAGACAAATCCTGATTTAAAATGAATTAAAATTCACATTCGAGATCTTGGGTAAAAATCCTGGATGATAAATCAGATTCCTACGCAAGTCTGAATTTCAATATACTAACACATGTAATTTATTTTTTAATAAGCAAAACCAAAACAATCTGACTTTTGTTTGTTGTAATAAAAATTCAGCAGTAAAATCAGAGGGTAATTCATCCAGTCACATATGATCCTGAAAAATGAAAATCTGCCATAAGTCACTGAATAGTCAATGAAGGCTCTTATTTTGATGAACTAACTTGTCCAGCCCATTATTTCACTGACATTATTTCTCCACATGTACTTCGGCAGAATGCCTATTTTCAGCCAAGACAGAATAGGTTGAGTATAAACCTAACTGGCTGACAGTAAGGATAAAAACCATGAGAAATAAGACATGCAGAACAACCAAACTACTGAAAACAATGCTTTGAGGGGGAACAGCCCTCGGCAATTCTACCACAGGAGGTTCCTGGTGAAAATCAAGCTCTGGAAAATCAAGCTATCCAAAGAAATCAATTACAATTAAACATCTGACAAACTTGGGCAACTGCATGGTTTCTCAAGCACACCAGTAGATCATAAACACATCTGCCAGCAATCAGGAGAACTGGAAATTTATTTCACCTAGGCGTAGATATAAATCAAAAGTAGACAACCTATATTCCCTCTACAGCTGAAACATCTATGTTTCCTCTCTGCTGGAAACTCCAGATAGTGATTCAGTTTATACCAAAATAAACATTTACGAAAGAAATCCCTCTGAAATTTGCAACTCCACCTCCCTCCCCAGCATCTACTCTAGAGCAAACCTGGCCTCCAACTTCTAGATGTCAAAGTTGGTAATATTAACCTAGATGTGCAGGTGCAGTATATATCAATTAAGCCACCTGCAAAGTACCAAAGGATTTGCTGAATCTATCAAGCTCCCCGGAAGCATCTTTTTGCTCCCCATTTAAGAAACCCAATGTTTTCCAAGCAGAATATGAAAGATTTAAGCGTAATATCTGAATTTCTACATTTCAGACAAAGTAAGTGAGAACTCTCATTGCTACTGTCCCAGCCAAACGTTAGAAATCTGGACACACCCAGGACACAAGCACAGATAAACCCACACAAAGCCAAAACCACATACATCCAAAGTATACATTCGACGTACACAGGTGATCTGCTCTTCAGAGAAATACCAATGCAAACTGGACGAATGTTAGTCTCTCAGCACAGACAGGCCATCTGAACAGCATACAAGCAGGCCTAGCACTTCTTAAAAATGGATTTGCTGCTTCCAAGCTACAAAACATATGTATGAACAGATGGAAAATCCCAGGAAAAATTGTTGTAAATCTTTGCTTGCTGCTTGGTGAGACTGGTGAGGTGTTAACAGTTGATAGCTAACTGCCTGCAGCCTGCTCCAGGACGCTCACTGTAATGCAGGAATTACGAAATTGGTTCTGCAACACGTGGCAGACATAAGAACAGAGGATGGAACAGCCAAAAAGATTTCCAGGAAATGCTAGAGCTCCAGCAGGTGTATTCTACATGGCCCCATACTCCAAATATGCATTACTATGTAATAGACTGTTAGAAACTTCACCCAGGAAACTTAAGATTTGCCTCCCAAATTCTTCAGAGCAACCAGTGGAAGTTTCAGAAACTAAAGCAAAATAGAAATTCATAAGGCAAAAACATCTAAAAAACTGAACCCACAAAAGTATCTCTAGTGTTGATTTTGTTAACTGTAAAATCAAACTGTTCAGAAATTAAAATAGTAGGAATTATCTATGTCACAGAGACCCATTATCACTGGGCAAAATTCTCAAGAACTGACTCCAGGAACTAGGGTACTACTAAAAGTAAGTGTTATATTCTTATACAACAAAACAATGCTTATCTCTATTTAGAGACAGTCTTATAGCTGCAAAACTTAAAGAAAAAAAAATAAGAGAAAATATTTAGGAAGCTCAGGGAGAGGAGGGAGCTCTAGCAAGAACACTTATTCTCCTACAACCTCTGTACAGATCTGTACAGAAGAGGTCCAAGAGGTCCATTTAACTCCAGGAAACATTAACTATAAAAACAACAGAAACACTTTAACTGAAAAGGAGCTGTAACTGCAGCAAAGAACAGCAAAAGAAATAAAGAAAACACTTACAAAAAGGATTTATTTAGGAATCACAATGAAGACTTAAAATTACAAGGGAATTGGAGCAGCAATGTTAATACTGAATCAACTTTTCCAAATATAGTCCATGCAAATCATGAATGAAAATCAAAGCAACAAAGCTGTTTTGAAATGCAGACAACACTACTGAAAGTGGATTCAAGATAAATGAATATTTAAAAACTTAACAGTCTGAGCTTATCAATGACAACTGAAAGACATATACAAAGTATTCCCTAACACTACAAAGTACTACTACTGAAGTAAGTACTAGTACTTTGAGTAAGCTGTGTTTCAGGCTATAAAACCTACTTATCTCAGGCTAAAAAACAATTAACATAAAAGAAACCCAGACACACATGACTGAAAAAAAAGCCACCACTTTCAGAAACACCAGAAAACTGAAAGCTCTGAACAAATCAACAGGAACTCAAAGACTCACCAGCTGTTAAAACTGGGTCATCCCCCCCAACACTGTAAAGACAAAATGAAAGTACCTGCTCAATATCACTAAAAATTAAGCAAGTGACATTTCACTTTACTCAGAACTGTATACAGTAAAATGCTACACTACAAAATGAGAAAGTTAAGACCACTTTCATCTGAAGATCCCACCAGCTTCGTAAGAATACGACTATCGTTTTAAGGCAACTCAGAAGCATTTGTTGCCCTCCCCAAAACACACCGCAGAAACAAAAGCAACTTTTATTCTCTCTGAACCTTTAAATCAACAGCAGAATGCTGAAATATTACATAAAGCAAAACAGGTTTCTTAAGAAACAGAGAGCCACAATATCCTTCACTCTTTCACTAGGATTTTTTGAGGCAGTGAGAAGGCAGAAGCCAGGGCGATTCAGTTGTGACTTTGTATCAATAAATACTAGCACTGCCTGCCTTTCAAGAATATCCATAAATTCTACCTTCAACACAGGTTGAATGACAACTGGATACAAAATCAAAGGCATTAGTATGACACCCATTTACAATCAACTTCGCCTCAACTGCTGTGTAATGGCATATAAGAAGAAAAAAACAAAATCCCACACTGAATAGGTAAAAAGGCAGACATTGGTTTATCTGATAAAAATGATACAAGAACAGAGAATGTTAAGGGAATGCACTGTCTGTTTGTTGTTTTATGAAAGTGTGACCTCAAAATGCCCCTTAACTGATGATCACAATTCCATGCATTACAGGTTTGGAAGGGACCTCAAGAGCTCATACGAAAATATCCTCCATCAGATGCTAAGCAACTGTATCTGTTATTGCCAATACATCTGTGCAGCTTGTTTTTGGTGTGTTCCAATGATGAAGACTCCTAGGCAAACTATTCCAAAACTTTACTATCCTTTCAACTAGAAAGGATTTCTTAATGTCTTAATCTTTGTAGCAATCTTAAACAGCTTTCTTGCAATTTAAGCCAACTATTGTTTTATCATCCAGGGATCAGTGAAATGGCTTATTCCCATATCTGCACCATTTTTTTGTGCATGTACACTCCCATATTCCTTCTCAGTTCTCCCACCTTTAAGTTATGCAATTCCAACCCTTCCTTGTTGTTCATAATTTACAGGTCTCTCACATGCTGGTTTTCCTTCTAGACTCTGTTCACTCTTGAAATGCATGAGCATTAGCAGTGCTGAATCAGGAGTTAGCTTTGCTTTCTCTTGCAATTACATTGCTGCCTACACATAGAAGATGTGAACAATGTTTTATTAGCTTTATTTTATAGATCTACAATTTTAGATGCATATTGCTGGAAGATAAGGAGCCAACCTCTGGCTTCCAGGACACAAAACTGGATTGTGCATTAATCATTAAAGTATTATTTACATAGCAGAAGCATATTTTCTACAAGCTCCAGAGATTATCAACATCTTTGCTCTGCAAAGCCTTCAGCCAAATGACAGATGTCTACAATTGCAACAGTTATAATTTTTAGATTATCTAAATCATGTATGTCCTGGTCTGCCTTTGCTCTTCTTTTAAGCCATTCTTAGTACCTGAAACATTAATGTATCCACAACTCCTATTTTAGAGCTGCACAGAACTGTAATACCTGTAAAAGCCTCAAAGAGCTCAAAAAGAAACTTGCAAGACTTAAAGCTTTTTCAGAAGTGCTATTTACACACAGTTCTAGTGAACAGAGTGTCTCCTAGTGCATGCTACAAGACTGAACAGATAATATTCAGGGCATTTTATGAATCTCCTTGAGTTAAATTTGGTAGCATAGCCATTAGGACACATCAAGCAGCAAACGACCTCCAAAAGCCCAGCACACCTCCCAGCTGAGCAGTATTAAGGCCAATACGGAAGTGCAACAAGTGTTTCACATTAGCTTCACCCACAGGTTGCGATAGTTAAAAGTAATCGCACTTCTGCTCAGCCGAATTCACGTGACTTGAGAAATGCTGTATTAACTTCGCGGAACCCCCAAAAGCCTTTGAGCTACAAATGTCTTTCTAACGTTGTTACAGTAACAAACTCCACCGTCTCTTCCAGCTGTAAGGAAAGAACTCGTGTTCCTCAGCTAGTTCTGTAGGAGTGAGAGCGCGCACTCCGAGACGTTTAAGACTTCCCTCATGACTACCTTAGCGCTTCAAACAGGACAAGAACCCTCTACTCTTGCTTGCAGTGGGCAATGGAAAGGGATTCTTAAAGCACTCGGTATCCACTCAGAAACTTTATTTGTAACAGCCACAGCGTGCGTGGGAAAGGAGCGGAGGCCAGTGGAGAATTTCGGGTCCGGTCACTCCTCATGCTCGCCCCCCCACGGCCACAGCTGCCGAGCGGGCCGTCGGCGGAGCTCGGCCCCGCGCAACCTCTGCCCCACTGGGCACGGGCCCAGACAGCCGGGCCGGAGGGTAGGCGCCGACTCCTCTGCGCCCCGCGCCAGGCGCTGCGGCGGAGCCCCCAGCCACAGGAAGATAGGGGTGGGGGGGGCCACCTCTCCCGCCTTCCCCTCCACACTACCCTCCGCCCGCACTCACCGCCCGCCGCAGGGGCTGCGCCGCAACCGCCCGCAACATGGTTCCACCGCCCCAGTGCCGCACCGCTCTCGCGAGAGCCGTGCCGCGCCCCGCCACCTCATTGGCCAGAGATGCGGGCCAATGGGCAGTGGCGGAGAGTGCCTCCAGGCGCCGGTTGGGGAGTCTAGTGCGGGATCGTCCTTTTGGCGGGCACTGGAGAAAGAGCTGGGTTCTGCTCCGGCAGTGGCGAACGTCGTCACGGCAGGCCCGGGAGCGTGCGCAGGGCTGCGCTCCGCATCCCTCCGCCGCACACCTGCCCGCAGCCCGGTCCGGGGCTCAGACGGTGCAGCAAAAGGCTACAGCTGTACGGGCGCGCTTTCAGCTCTGGCGGAGCACCTCGAGGGGAAAGGGGCACCAGTACATACCGCAACACATGCTCTTCCTCGCCCCGACCGACCTGCCAGCACTAGCAGCCTTCCCTGGGCTCCTCTTCCATTCCACCCCTGCACTACTGCCGCAAACAGTCAAAGCCCTTTGAAGAGAAGGGAAATAACAGGATGTGGAGTTACCATGCCAAATGCTTATGCTCCACACCAGATCCCAACCCAATCCAGTAAATATGTGCCTTATGAAGAAAAGAAAGGCGAAACTCTTTATTAGAGGCTGTGGAGCCGTCAGAATGCCGGGAGGCCACAGCCTCGACCCTGGGGCACGCCCAGGGCTAGAGCTGCCCACGTGTTGCCAGATGCCCCTGGCTTCTCCCCACAGCCTTAGATACAGTGAAAGCAAAAGAGGTAACATGGGAACAGAGCATGTGGTGCACAGGAGAAGCCAGATGTCCCAGCACTTCCCAAACATCATGACCTCCCAGTTGTTCAAACGGTCTGACAGTTTTGAAGTACCGTCAGGTATGGCCAGCCCAGGACAGCATGCCCTCACCAGGGCAGACTTAAAGCTGCCTCACCAGCACTCCTGTGCTCAGACCTGCAATAGCACTGGAAAACAGCTCAATTGCTCTGAATAATTTATAGGTTCTTTCTCTTATTATTTATTATTCTGATTTCTCAGAACCAAGGCAAGACGTTTTGTGCCTGCCCCTTCCTATGGCACCAGGATGCCCCTGGGGACAGGCTGGGACTCGCTGTTTTTCTTTCATACCTCCAAATTTCTTTCTAGGTGGTAAGAAAAGGGATTTAAAAATCAATAAAGCAAAATTACTCAGACCAAATTCACTGACAAAGCCTATGCTGTGGCTCTCTGAAAACCTGGTGTCCTGAAGAAGCTGACAGGAGCTATCATGATGAGTAACCAGTCCAGCAGCCCTGGACCCCCAAGCACACGTGGATTTGGGATGTTCCTGACTGACTTCTCAGAAAGCAAACCATAAATGTAGTTTCTTCCCTCCCATCCTGAAGCAGTTTAGAGAAAATAAACCAACCAAATAAACCCTGAAAAATTATGGCCACTGGACCATTCTTCCAAGACTAAACAGTGATCTGCAGCATGTCAGTGATTCGTTCTGTGTTTCCAAAGCACTCTGTAGAAAAGCAAAAGGTGAATTAATCAAAAAGGCTCTTTGGCTTTGCCACAGCCTTAGCACAGGATCACCTCTAAAATTTATTCTGTCACATGATTTCCACATCAAAAATACTACTGCTTTATAGCAAAAGCTAACCAGGTCCAGCAATGCAAGCATCTGAATGGACAATTTGCTTTGTCTCAAATCACATATGCCTCTATAATTGAAAAAAAAAAAAAAAAAAAAAGCAGCTGTACTGTATATTCTAGTGTCCAGGTCCTGGAGCATCACCTAAATTCCCCAAGCCCTAAAGGAGGGTTGTAGAGGGCAGAATTGAAGGAGGTAGCAAAGCACCTTCAAGGCCTGTGCCTGATTATACAGATTAACCAGGGCTCCTCTAACTTCTACCCAGGCCTGGCTCAACCCTTGAGCCAGTCCACCAAAAAGGAGGAAAACAGAATTAATGTTTTGGGGTTTCCTGTTCATCTCCAGGATTAATCAAATGACCAGGTGAAAAAAAAGATTTGTTTCAATGAAGATAAGAGGAAGAATGATTTTGCTGAAGTCACAAGACCCTGAGATGGGATTGAGAAGAGCATAAATAATTGAAGCAGCTCTTTGCTGCCAGTTTGAGAGATAGGAGCAACAAAAGTAAAGTAAGGGTACAAAATAACAACCTCCTAGACATCTTTGATATGGCCATTATGCCTTTTTAATTAAAAGCATGGCACACAATTTCATAATCCTATTTCAAGCTCCAAAACTGAGCTTCCAATATGCACATCTCACAGGGATAAAATCTTTCATAAAAAGAAACAGCACATGTACACCAAAAGCCCCCAAAAAGCACAAACCCAAACAAACTAATCTCATTTGAGTTTGTTTTTCAGTTCCTCAGACCAACCAAACCAAAAGTGAGCTACTATTGAGATTGACCTAATTGCATCATAGCTCAGAATAAATCGATCCTTTCACTGTGTATCTGTCTCTGTAGCACTCATCATATTTTCACAAGCAGAGTGACACTGCCACCCTTCAGGTCAGATTTCAGGGTGTGGTGTCACTAACCCAGAGCCATGGGCTTTTTATTATGCTTTCTGCTTATAATTTTGATTCAAAACCTCAGCAACACTTCAGATGCACATAATCCTTATTGAAACTGGCTTGATGCGGATTACACTCTGAAGCACAAAGGAAGTCTTTATCACTTATGGCCAGTGTTTTAGGAGCTTGTAACTGTAATCGGGTAGGGGTTATATCAGCACGATCCCTATCAGCTGAACCACAGCAAAAAGCTTTTTTCTATTGACCTTCCCACCTAGGGCATGACAGAGATAAAAATGGTAAAATATGCCACAGACAGGTGCCACCAAAGGTGGAGTCGCTGTACACTGCAGGCAGAGGACAGGACTTTGTATTTTGAGAGAAAAATTAGTCATTAATTAGTGGAAGCAGATCCTTGTATGGTGCATTGTTATCCAGGATTATTTCATTAGGATCTGCTGACCCAATTTCTTCATTGGAAAGGGAATTACATTTTTTCACACTACTGGGAGAGGGGTAAAAGAAAGGAAAAAAAAAAAAAACCAGAAAGAAATCAGTAACAGATTGCTCAAACTTAAAAAATGTGGTTGCAGAAAAGGGCAGGTACCTGTATTAGTATTTCTACAAAAGTCAAATGAAACAAGAAGCATTACAAATATGTAATCATGTCTCCACTAGAATGGGATTTTTGTTACCTTAAAATGCATAATTCCTAATTACCACATATAGAATCCAGCTAATACAGTCTCATGACTAAGGGATTTAACAAAGGGCAGGAATTTTTTTTATTGCTGCTACGATGGTTCCCTCTGTCATGGTTCAACCTTAGCAATCACCCTGGGGATAGCTGACTCAGATAAATTAAAAGAGCTTCATTTGGGAGGCTTCCCCAACACACGAAAGGATTCGGCTCCTAATCTGTCAAAATCCAATAACGTTAAAGCAACTGCAACCTGCTTACGGCTCAGCAGGGCTCTCTGAGCCAACGGGTAGGACCCACGACCCAGCACTGGATGGGTGGCGGCCAGAAGGGACAGCACAAAAACCCACCTCAGAAGCAGCAGCAGGAGAGATCTCAGCTGTGGAAACGTTTTGTGCCCAAGCATTGCAAGCTTGCATGACCCAAGTGGTTGAAACACTCCAATCCCCTGCATTCAGCCCTTCCCCACAGCCACAAATATGGGACCCTTTGCACATTGTGGGACATATCTCCACAGGGTTCTGCTCTCTGCTTCTCATCCTCACTGGCACAAAAGTACATCTCAACATGTCTGATATATTAATTCCTTTTTAAGAAACCACCACCACAGGTGTGCTTAATGCCCTGCCTAGCTCATCTTAGAAACACCCACCTCTGTGTCTCAGATCACCAGCTAGTCTTTCATGAGACCTTACAGGAGCCCTCTGGAAGGGGACAATGCCATGAGTCCTATTTCCAAAGCGGGAGACACAGGAAAAGGCCCCCTTAAAGCCACACATAGCAGAAAAAACACTTCCACTGATAGCCTACGAAACCACCACAGGCAGGTGCTTTCCCTTTCTTACAAACTCCTCTCACTTGCTAATCATTTCCATGTGCTAATCAAGTAATAAGGGAGCCAGAGAGCAACACCACAGATTTCTAGAGACCAAGATCACCAGAGTTGTTAAAAAAAAAGCCCCTTCTGCTGAGGTCATGGGCAAAAAGGGACCCTCATAACCTCCTGGAAGCAAAGGCTCAGTTTACCTTGGAAGGCAGCTTGTCCCGCCCGGGAGTGGCGGTGGTTTGTGCGAAGAACAGGGGAAGCGATGACGGCAGAGAGAGCTCCGCTCCCCTCTCAGTGCGGACACCTGCGATAGGCGTTTCGCAACCTGCCACTCTGCTCCGGCACGCAGCTCGTCTTGTCGCTAATGGGAGATGCGTGTAAAATTCTCTGCCGGGTTATAGCAGCATTATTTTTTAAACAGGTAGCGGCTTTTTCTGCCTGTTTCGGTTGCTGGAGAGGAATGCAGATGCCACTGTATTCCTGCTTGTGTCAGGCCTGCGGAGGCAGGGACAGCCGGCACATGAAATCCCCCAAGGGTAACGGCCTTTTCCATGCCTTCAAGCACTTCAGGGAAAGTTGGTTGGTTTTTTTTTTCCCTTCGGATTCAGCTCAGTGAATAACACTGTAGTGCTAAGCACAGCGTCTGCAATAGGCCTCTGTTTTCAGTGGTTTGGGACCTGCTTGATTTTTGTTACTTTCATTGCAAAGCCTGTTGAGAGAGCAGCACCTTCTGGTGAAGTTACCTGCAGCTTATGCCACCTGGTGACAAAGGCTGTTGCATCTCCCACACACCCATCATGAAGCCTAAGATGCTGCAAGTTACCTATCGCCTTTAATCCCGCAGATAATGGCATAACGAGATCCAGCAGCTGGAGGCTGAACCTAAAAAATACACTTAATTTGCCATTTCAGTGAAAGTAGTTAACAAGCAGAATGGCTTCACAGGGAGCAGGCAGGCTGTCCCACACTGACAGGCTACATCAAGACCAGATGCATCTCTTGGAGACATCACTGAGGTCAACTATAAATTAAGAGGCTAGCTGTGAGGAAAAAATAAATAATGCTAGGTCCAGTTGCATGGTCTAGGATGAAGGAGGCCGGATTAGGTGGGCTGATGAGTCCTTTCGGCACCCATGAACTTTCTGAGTCCTTCCTACCCAGAGGGGATAAAATGGCAAGGGTTCCCTTTGCCATTTTACCATAGCTGATTCTTAATCAATAGCAGGGCTGGCAGTAGCTCTTGTGCAATACCACTTTCCCCAGCGCTGGGCCCTCTTCTCCTGCAATGCTCCCAACCCCTGCTGGTCTCAGAAGAATTGAGCCCAAAGCTCCACATAGCAATTCAAATGCATCACCAGACATTAGGCCACCGGGTTAACCACTGTTTAATTTCGTCACATTTGTTTGTGAGTTATGTACGTGCCTTTCTTTTGTCAACATCTCCTTTTAAAAAGGATATTGATTTTGTTTTCAAAGGCTCTCGAAAATAAAATGAATGACTACATTCTAAGGAAGAGTCATTTTCTCAACAGCTGTAAATAATTTATTGTTCGCAACCCACCCAGATCAAAAGATACTTCATCAACTGATGTGGCAAAATCTGGTGCAAGCTGCATTTCTATTATCTCAGATCCAATTAACCATTTGGAGCAGACTAAAACATAACTAGATCAATCCAGAATCAGATTAATATCCAATCCATAATCACATTAATCACAATCTGTCCATAATTAGCCATCAGATAATCCCATTGGACAGGAGGTGACATGCAGTATCCCATTATCTCATTAATTATCTATTTTCAGTATCAGACATTGTCCCCAAACAGAAGGAAATGTTTTTGAAGGAAAAATGGAGAGGGAATTCTCCTCTGGCTACATCCTCCCCATTGATGCCCCCAATGGTTTGACACCGGAGTTTTACAACATTGATTTGTTTTCACATGTTCTGTTAGAACCAAGCACTGGGGTTCTTTTTGAGAGGTGTCATCTTTTTAAATAAAATATTATTATCTTAGCAAGATGGGTAAATAAAACATTTGTTTCATGTGAACAAGTTTATGAAAGAAAACCCTTCATCAAAGGTTTGAATGGTAACATGATAACAATAGCTTTGCAACGCTAAATCTTATTGCAGATGGTTCCTGTCCTTTTGTAATGTAAGTGAAATTGTGTTCCATCTGTTTTAATTTTATAATGGACTTAATCCGTGGCTGGCTCTGGAAGAATCAGCATTTATTGCCTTTGCAATCCATTGCAAACAAAAAAAATTGTTACTGGTTCCCCTTTCTATAGGAAACCTGTATTTCTGTTTGGGAGCAAACCCCCAAGAGTGGCTCCATAGCAAGTGGGAAGTGCTGTCATCAGCTTCACCCCGCAACCAGGCAGCCCCTGCCAGCTCTTGCACCAAACCCAACCAGAATTGCCCCAAAAGCGATTGGAAACTCTAGACACTGGGTGGAGGAGCACAATGACTGATCAGCGTGGCAGGAGAGATTACACTCGGTTTTGACTAGCAATTGCTTCCAGCAGTTCCAAGTGACTCGAAAGCAGTATCCCAGAGGTCCCTCCTGACCTGAATTATTCCATGATTTTATTATGTGCTTTTCCTTACCCCCTTCAAACCAATCAACAGTTAACCTGTTTGCAAAACATGGTGTTTTCATGTTGTTCATTTTACAGTTTTTTGAATATCATGTAGAGGAGTTTCAGGGCTTTCAGCATTTCCCTGGCAAGTCCTTTTGGGTGTTTTGTTTGTTTGTGGTTTTTCTGTGCTTTATTTTTTCTTTTGGTCTGTGTAGTACTGCCCACCCTGTTCCTACGTGCCCACTCACAAACTGAGCCCAGTCCCAGTGTACCTGCCTGGTGTCATTGCACTACTCTCTACCAGCACCAGGATGCTCGCAGCACAGCTTTGCACTCATTTGGAAAAGTTTGGCAAGCTCATCTGTAACCTTTCCTAACCTTAAACTGGTGGGAGGTTTGGAAGAGCAGGGAGGACCCTGCCCTCGAGTGAGGAAAGGGTGATGCAACATGCAGCATCCTTGCCAAGCTGCTGTATTCTTAGACATGTCTCATTCTCCTATCACTCTGACATTTTATTTTTGCATTTTATTGTTAACACATGCAGATACTGACTCACTGAGGACTCTGTGGATTCTGGCTCAGGCTGCAGTCACCCTTCTGCACCCCTTTTCCTGCCAGGTGCCCAGGCATGGGCAGGACAACCCTTCCCACCCCATGGCCATGGCAGCCCTGTAGAGATTCCCATCACCCATCCCCCAGGGTCACCCAAGTTTGAAGAGCCAGCCAAACTTTTCCAAGGCCCTTTGCATCACTCACCTCCCAGCTCAGCTCTGCGGCTGGCAAACAAGCTGTGCTTAACAGCAGCCAGCAGTTGGACCACAAACCCAGACAGGCGCCAGGGCCACCCTGCCACTGCCACACAGGCAGGGGACACAGTCTCACCCTCCCCTGAGGATGTCATTGCCACACCGCACCTCTGTACCTTTGCGTATGCAGGGGTGGGCATAGATGCCAAAATGCCCTGGTGACACACGTCCTCGCTGAAATGAGTGCCCCAAACACCATCCTGCTTCCCCCCTTGGCTCTTGCAACATTTGGGGTCCTAAAGGTGTAGCAAGAGCTGTGGTCAGACTTGGAAGAGTGGGTCAGATACTCCCAGTTTGGATACACCAGTTATCCAAACCATCCTCTGCCCCTCCTTGGCTTCTCGGGTTTCACACCTACAGGCTGCTAGACTCATATGAAAACCAAGTGCTTCAGCTATGGAAAAACCATCCTACCTCCCTCCTCCGAGCAAAATGAGCACAGGCCATTCTAGGGAGGCGGGTGTTGGCCTCTTCTCCCTTGTGACTAGTGACAGGACTAGAGGGAATGGGCTTAAGCTGAGCCAGGGTAGGTTTAGATTAGATATTAGGAGGAATTTCTTTACTGAAAGAGTGGTGAGATATTGGAATAGGCTGCCCAGGGAGGTGGTGGAGTCACCATCCCTGGAGGTTTTTAAGAAGAGCATAGATGTGTTTCTTCAGGGGATGACTTAGGGATAAGAGCAGTGTAGGGCTATCGGCTGGACTAGGTGATCTTAAGGGTCCTTTCCAACCGTAATGATTCTGTGACTCTGTAATTTAAAGTCACTATGTCCTTCCTGAGCCATATAGGTTGGTCTATGCCTGTCAAATTCCACATGTAAAATTAAAAAGGTGATTGCATGGAGGGGAGGGACAGGACCAAAGCCCCAAGACAGCAGTAGTCTCAAATCCAGTGCATACAAGCTTCCATGGACCTTTTGAGCTACTGGTGCTGCTGTGCTGAGAAGTATTTGGGAATTTAAAAATTAGCCAAAGGCTGCTGAAGTGCTCTCCCTGTTTTTCTGCTAATGCACAGGAAGACCACAGAGGCTGAGGGAAAAGATGGAAAAACTAATAGAAGGGATAAAAAAGCAACAGGAGACGTTCGGCTGCAGGAATGGGATCAGGTGCATGAAAACGCGGTAAAATACTACTTTTTCCTCTAACTTCAACTTATTACTTATTACTGTCCGGGTAGGTCAGGGCGGCCCTCCCACGCACGCTTCTCGGCAGGGAATCGCTCCGTGGGCACGCAGCATTGAGCCGGCGTCCGGCGCAGAGCCCACGTCCCGACTGCCGCGGAACGCGCCTCCACGCAGCGCCGGGGACTGTCCCGCCGCGCCCGTCCGCGGGCACGTGTTTGTCTGCAGCAGGCCGAAACACGGAGAAAAGGGACAAGGAAATAGAAGGAAAAAAGGAAAATCACAAGACGGGAAATAAAAGAAGGAGAAAATAGAAGGAGAAAAAAAGTCAAGGAAAATAATAAGGAAAACCGACACAGGAGAAGAAGCTAGAATGACTCTCCATCTCCGCGGGCTACCGATGCCGCCGTCCCCTCCGGCAGGGGGGTCCCGCGGCTGCCCGGAGTGCACGGATGCGCGCTTCAGCGCCCTGCAGCAGCGGGATCCATCCGCAGCCGGGGCTCAGAGGGCTGCCCGCCCCGTCCGAGCCGGCGTCGTGCCGCGCCGAGCCGGGCTCCCACGGGGCAGCTTGGGGAGTCCGCACCGCTCCGCGCCCTGCCGCGCGCCCATTGTTCGCTATGGCCAATCCACGGACGCCCGCCCCGCGGCCACCAATCGCCTCTGGGGGCCGCGCGGTGAGGTCAGCACCGCCCCCCCCTTCTCTCCCGCCCCGCAGCCGNTCGCGCATCGCGGCCGGTGCGCAGGGGCCGCCCGCATGGTGGACATCCTCCTCCCGCGGCCGCTCCCGGGCGCCATGGGGGAGCCCTCCAAGAGTAAGTAAGCTTATCGCCGCGCGAGGCGGGCGGGAGCGGGTCGCTGCGGGACTCTGTGGGGCCGAGCTCCGCGACGCCGCTGCCGTCGGGCAGGCTGGCGGCCGCCGGACCCGCGGGCGCGGTGACAGCGCCAGGAAGGACTGCGGCAGCGCGGCGGGCGCGGGCGGCTGCGGACTCGACCCGAGGCATCTCCGGTGCTGCGATTCCCTTTCGTGCCCAGGGCTCCCCGGCCCCGCTGGCTCCGTTTCTTACCGACTGCCTGTCCTTCGGCTGTCCGCACTGCTAATCTCATTTCTGTCTGCTGTGTCCGTTTCTTTTTCTCCTTCTCTCTTCTTTTTCTTCTCTCTTTCTCTGCCAGTGTTACCGTTTGTCTTTTTTTCTCTCTTTCCGTGTTTCGATTTGTCTTGTCTTCTTGAAATTTCTCTTTCCGTTTTTATTTATTTATTTCTCTTCCTGTTCTTCTGGTTTTGTTTGCTTTTATTTCTCTTTCTGTCTCTCATTTCTTGCCTCTTACTGTTTTTATTTATCCATATTCCCGTTTTAACGGTCCTTTTTCTGTTTTTTTCCCCCCGTTTTTGTTTCTTCCTGTCATTCAGTTTTTATTTTTCTTTCTTTCAGTATATATTTCTTTTTCTTTCAGTGTTTCTCTGGTTTTATTTTAGTGTTTCCATGTTTCTACTTTTATTTCCTTCTCCGAAATTCTGTTTTTATGTCTCTGGCTTTCTACATTTATTTCCCTCGAACAAATTTCTAGGTTTACATTTCTAGCTGTATTTCTTTCTTTCATGTTTCCATCCTTTCTTTCTCTTCATGTTTCTGTCTTTATTTCTCTTCCTATTTTGAAAAAAGGAATAAGAAAAAAGGGAAAAAGTGGGTTGTTGTGGGTTAGTTTGTTGTTGCTTGTTTCGGTTTTTTAATTTATATATATTCAAAAAAAAAGTGTCTTTCCCTAATTGCTGGCACTTCTGCTCTTGCCCGTCGCTGCCCCTGACCGTGTCCCGCTCGCTCCCGGCAGGGCGGCCGGGGCTGGCCCTGTGCGCCGGCTGCGGGGGCCGCATCCAGGACCCCTTCCTGCTGCGGGTGTCTCCGGACCTGGAGTGGCACGTCGCCTGCCTCAAGTGCGCCGAGTGCGGGCAGCCCCTGGACGAGACCTGCACATGCTTCCTGCGCGACGGCAAGGCCTACTGCAAGCGGGACTACAGCAGGTGACCCCGAGTGCGCCCACACTCGTTAAAAACAAAATCAGACCCAGACACGAAAAAGCACAAAAGCCCCTTAGAACCCCATAATTCTCCCCCAAACGAAACCCCTGCTCTTGGCCGCCGCTGGCCCCCCCGGGGCCCTGACGGCCCGTCACGTCCCCGCAGGCTCTTCGGCATCAAGTGCGCCCAGTGCCGAGCGGCCTTCAGCAGCAGCGACCTGGTGATGCGCGCCCGCGACCACGTCTACCACCTGGAGTGCTTCCGCTGCGCCGCCTGCGGCCGCCAGCTCCTGCCCGGGGACCAATTCTGCCTGCGGGAACGCGACCTGCTCTGCCGCGCCGACCACGGACCAGCCTCCGACGGCGTCGCCGCCCGCGGGCCTCGCAGCCCCGCGCTGCCACCGCCCGCCAACGCCGCGCACCTCGCAGGTACCGGCTCCCCCCTCGGGACGGGCGGCGGGGGGACGGGGAGAAGAGGGCTGCGAAGGGCGGGCGGCGGTGCTAACCGTGCGCGCCCTCCCCTCCTGCCGCAGAGCCGGTGCCAGGGCGGCCTCCCGCTCCGCGGCCGCCGGTGCACAAGGCGGCTGAGAAGACCACCCGCGTGCGGACGGTGCTGAACGAAAAGCAGCTGCACACGCTGCGGACCTGCTATGCCGCCAACCCGCGCCCCGATGCCCTGATGAAGGAGCAGCTGGTGGAGATGACGGGGCTCAGCCCCCGCGTCATCCGCGTCTGGTTCCAGAACAAGCGCTGCAAGGACAAGAAGAAGTCCATCCTCATGAAGCAGCTCCAGCAGCAGCAGCACAGCGACAAGACGGTGAGCGCACGCCCCACCCCCCCGCCGAGGAGAGGGTTTGGGAAGGGGGGGATGTCCAGGGCCGGCGGGCTGGGGCTGCGGCCGCGCTGAAGCCCCGTGTGCTTCCCGCAGAGCCTGCAGGGCCTCACCGGGACGCCGCTGGTGGCCGGCAGCCCCATACGCCACGATAGCGCCGTGCAGGGCAGCGCAGTGGAAGTCCAGACCTACCAGCCGCCCTGGAAGGCGCTCAGCGAATTCGCCCTGCAGAGCGACCTGGAGCAGCCCGCTGCCTTCCAGCAGCTGGTGAGCCACAACGCATCGGGCCGCCCCGTCGGGCCGCGGGGAGTTTATGGGCCCCGGCCCGCCGGGCCCGGGCACTGCGGGAGGGGGACAGGGCGGGAAAGTACCAGGGACGGGGGGTACCGCGCCTGGCCCTCACCGCTGCTGCTCCTCCAGGTCTCCTTCTCCGAGTCCGGCTCCTTGGGCACCTCCTCCGGCAGCGACGTGACCTCGCTGTCCTCCCAGCTCCCCGACACCCCCAACAGCATGGTGCCCAGCCCGGCCGAGACGTGAGGCGGCCCGGCCACCCGCCGCCGCGGGACTTCCGCATGCCTGCGCTCCCTGCATGAGACACCCGGCCCCGGGCCGCTCCCAGAGCGCCGGACAAACGCCTTTGTTTTTTAATTATTCTTATTTAAAAACAAACAAAAAATATGTTACTGACGGCCAAAAAAGCACCGGGATCCTCGCTGCCTTCACCATACCGGAGAGAGAGCCCCTGTCCTGGTTATTTCGTTGTTTTGGGTTTTTTCCCTGCGGATTTCGATGTTTCTTTTCCGCAAAGAAATGCAGATTTCCCCGCAGGAGCCCGGCGCGGTGACAGGCTGCCTCGCCCGCCGCTTGCGCCAGGGACGGCTTTTCTTCCCTTTTTGGACGGGGAAAAAAAAAAACCCACAAAACACTAAGAAAAGAGAATACGAAAGGGGGAAAGAGTCCCCCGGCGTGCGCGGCTTTCCGCGGCCGCGGAGCTTGGCTCTCCCTCCGCCTAGCCGCGCCGTCCAGCCTCATCTCACGCCGATTCCTCTCCCGGGCCGCGGCGCCCGGCCCCGCACGATTGCTGGAAAAACGGGACACGGAAAAGAGACTTTTTAACGGGAAAACCAGTACTAATAATGTTAAGTTATCAAAGGACGGAGGACGGATTGTTTGAGCCTTTAACGAACAAAAGTAAGTTATTGTTATTTATTGTCAGAGTCAGCGGTTGAATAGTGGGATTAAGTATTTTGGACTTAATAAAAAAAGAGGGAAAAAAGGGAAAGGATTGAAACTAAAAAAGAAAAAGCAGGCGGGAGGGCGGCGGAAGGGTCCCCGTACGCGGAGCTTCGCTGCCGGCCGGGTCGGGCGCGGAGCGGTGCGGGTGGGGATGCGGGTGGGGACGGGCGCAGCCCCGGCTTTGCCGACACGGTCTCTCCGCACCGCCCTAATCGGCTTTCCCGACCAAGAACGCTTTATATTTATAGTCGGGGAGGCGGAGCGCAGGTTTCCCTTTCGGAGCAGCCCTCGGGCCTGCCGGGTCGTACCCGCACCTGCAGCGGTGCGGGGCCGCCTCGCCTCCTATGCGGGGGGCGCAGAGTTCCCCCGGGGCAGCGGCGGCGAGGCGAACTGTCCCCCTCGCCTGTATACATCCCTCCGTCTAGACGTAGGCGGCTGCTCTTATCTGCCTTTGGCATCACCTGAGAGGGCGGCGGGGGCCGCCTTGGCTCCCGCTCCCTCCCCGTTACCGGGGGGGTAGGCGCTTAGGGCTAGCTCCCGGCGGGATCGGAGGTCCGGGGGCAGCCTTAAACAGTGGCGAGTCCTCCCCAGGTCCCGATCCCCAGACAATCGGACCTGCACTCTCAGGGCACGGGGGAGGCGAGGAGGGAACGGTGGAGCTGGATCCTACCTGAGACCCCCCGGGCTGCAAGCGGGTGAGCAGCGCGGCGCCGTGCTGGGGACGCCTCCACCGCCTCCAAGGGGCTGAGGAGGCGGAGGCCAGTGTGCAAGGACTAGGCCCCCGCAGTTGCCGTCGGGCGAACGGAGCAGCTCGGGTTGTCGAGGACACGGCAGCGAGCCAAGCGAAGCGGCCGCCTCAGTCAGGGTCTCTACTGCCGCCAGGGCCGGCGGCCGCCTCAGCCAGGGTCTCTACTGCCACCAGGGCCGGCGGCCCCCTTGTCCGGGGACAGGTGGGAAGGGGGGGGTCTCTTCCCCCTCTAATCCCGCCACGGGGCCCCGCAGTTACCTGGCTCCGGTCGGGTTAGGTTTCAGCTCTCCGCGCTCTCCCAGTCTTAAGACTGAAGCAAGCGGTTTCCGTCCCTTGGGAGCGAGGCCGCCCCGGCCGTAAAACTGCCTCCGCGGAGGTGGCAATGGGACCCGAGTCCCCGCGGAGGCCCCCAGGCAGCGCCGGCTGGGTCGGGATTGCCGCCGGCGGCTCAGGTGCGGGCCGGGCCTGGCGGCTGGGGCCGGCGAGAGGGCCGCGGACCGGGGCGGCGG